>CAJNOQ010001257.1:0-33917 GCA_905250885.1 Didymodactylos carnosus
TAGAAATTTCTTAGTTTTTGAGATTCACACAAACAATTTCGTGCTGAAAATTTGAATTTCAAGATAAAGTAACCTGAACGACTCGAAACATGTTTCTTATAGGTTTTCGACAATGCTCTTTCCAGTGCATCGTTTTTAAATATTGATAAAGTTTTCTGAATGGTTTTCCATAGACTGGATCTCTGAAAAACTCCTTAGAAAACTTTTTCAAAATCCAACTCTCGAGCCATTAGAGAGAGGATCATGAAAAACCTATAAAAAAATGGTTCATGGAATTTTAGTTCGCTCATAAAGCTAAAGTCCGCCTGCTCTAGCAAAAAATGCCCACTGTGGAACGGTAGCGAAAATAAATTCTTCAGCAAATATAGAGAGCAGTATAAGGAGCTTTTACAGTTTACAAAAATAAAGCTTCTGATATTACTCGATATGCGATGCAAAAGTCTCTTGATCTAGATGCAGAGTCTGTGCATCTATTCAAATCACTACTGTATTCTAAGTGTATTTTCAAAAGCCACTGTTCACTATCAGCACGCACTGTCATTATCAGATCTCTATCACCAATCTGCAGTTTTGCGATTACCATTCAGAGAGCTGGGGCTTCAAGCCAAACTTGGCAGAAGTATGATTCATGTATTTCTCTACTCAGCACTCATGTCTGAAACAAGGCGTCGGAAATTCAAAGTTTAAGACGATTATACATAGTTGGATAGAGCTCGTTGACTGAACAAGAATATGTAATGTGTATTTTAAACTTTCAAATTAAATTTCAACAAACTCAAAATTTTAAAAAGCGACTTATGTTTTAAAAACGAACGTAAATTCTCGAATTCGTTGTGTTTGAGAACTTTGAAAGTTTTTTATTCTTATTCTATGTGAAAAACTCAATCGGAAGAATATCCTTTTGAGGCTATTCAAGTATGACATGACCTAAGAAGTTTTAGTTTTTCACCAATAGCCAAATCCCGTTTGTGTGGCGGCAAAAAGCTTCAAGTCTCTTTAAAGTTCGAACATTTGTCAAGTCTATCGAGCAGCCACAGTATATTCGCCGCTTGTTTCCATTTTGGGCGGTAAGCTATACCAAAAATCATTACATGAAATGAATATTGAATTTATGGTTTTATACTGCTATTTTAGTGACTAAGTCGAGCGTGAAAGGTCAAATCCATGAATGATGCCGATGTCTCCTCTTAAATCAAATTGGATATCCTGCAAATTATTCCTCTAGCGGATCACAAATGTCTCAAAGCATCTGAATACCATGCTCTTGAGCTCTTGAAAATTCTTCAGGGCTTGAAGCTGACCAATCATGAAAGGAAATGGTCTATAGACTAATATTAAAATGAAAAATATTAAACGACTAATATTAAAAACCAATTTCGCCAGGTTTAATATTTATTTTTTTTAAAATATAGTTAAGTATGTTTCTACTTTACAACAAGAAAAATATTTATTGATCTAGATAGAAAAATATTTAAACAAGGCACAAAAATATTAAATTGATTTTTAATATTAGTCGTTTAATGTTTTTCTTTTTAACATTTTTCGGTGTACCAAAAAAGAAATTCAGCGATGACTTTGTAGTGCTGAACTTTACGCCTACAAACTTCGAAATAAATCTTTATTCAAGACATGATTCCTGTTGAAAAAACAAAGCCAACCAACCAAAAATTATTCATCACCAGCCGCCAATTGTTCCTGTCAAATTCAAAGACGAGAAAAATAAACCGGATTCATCGCATCTCTGATTACTAATTTATGATAAATTCTGATGAATAGAAATCTTTCTAATTGCACTATTGCATAATAATTCTCTGTTAATAGTCCGTGCGCAAAATTTATCATCTGCACTATAAGAGTTAACTCTGGAATCTGACTGGCATTGCTACAAATCAAAATTTCTTAATCCACAGTCAACTCTTATAGTATAGACTAGGTCTTTGAAGAGGTTCGCTGAAGTTCAATAGAAAAATGTCTTTCAAAATATCATCCCAATAAAAAATATGAATGAATCAATCGATATTCGAATGTTCCCGGTTGTTTTCTGACGGCTAGGGTGAAACAAGTCCTGGTTCCACCGTAGAAAGAAGTTAGCAGCCAATAAAAGCTGGCAAAAATGGTCGCAGTCCAACTTGGAAAAAAAATTCGTATTTCGTCAAAAATTTGCATTTTTCTTGAATAAAAGGAACAGCGTATTAGCCTTAAGGGAAGTGATAGCGTCTCACTGCAGGCCGAATCTGGTTTTTTTAGTCAGAAAAGCGTAAACAGTTGACGTGTTTTTTATTCTTAGCAGAGCAGTTTTGAGAATGAAATATTGTTTTAAAATGCAGTTGCATGAAATTTCACATTTTTAAAGAAAAACCAATGAAAAACATCCAAATTAACAGGAGGTTGAGATGCAGGTTTTCATACTCGATTCAATGAAACCAAAACTGCAGTTTAGTCTGTCTTCGGTAAGTCGAAGTTCAGATTTTAAAATGTTTCAACTTTTGCTAGAATTGAACATATCTCGAAAACGTTGAGTTTCCTCCGGAAAAAAAACTCCGAATACCAGTAGAGCGTAGAATTTTACGTATGTGAGATGATTTTTAGGATATGCTTTGGAACCGACTTTATTGAAAAAGGAAGAGCCAGAGGAATTTTTAACGTTGTCAAAAGTAGTCAGAAGCGATTTTGAATCCTCTCCACATTTTTTTTCTTGCCAGGTCATGTGCTATTGGAAGATTTTTAACAAGTGGCGCGCTGCCATTTTGTCATTATGTAGTTTCGATCGATAAATGGTTGTATTCTGTTGAATAAGAACTCGTTTTGACACCTCCAGCAATTCATTACATTTTTGCGAATTAGCATAATCATTTTAGTTTGTAAGTGTTTCAATTACTTATTGATTTGAGGTGCTTATGTTTCTCATTATTTAGAGGTGTAACAATCAGCGTCATCTAAATATTATTTATGGATAGATCGATTTATGTTAACACAGTGGACTTTAATGGCTCCTATAACAAACAGTACGTACTCTTTTACACACTGTTACTCTCTCACGATTGTGCACCATTGAATGCCGAAGAATATCAGTAAACACATTAAACCCAGTAAAGCGACACAATAGAATCAGTCAAGAACTTCTTGTTTCAACGAAAATTGAGAGGTTTTTGTGCTTTTTAATTGTATTTTGTGAACAAAACGATCAGTTTGTTCGAACTTTTTACATAGCAAATTACGATGTGTCCTACGTTGAGCAGAAAACTCTAGAATACTCTAGAATTTGCACGGATATCTCGGATTTGATTGATAGGTGTATATATTTTGATCCTAATTATTAAGGAAAGTTCTTTGGGAAGACCAATCGTCAGTTGCAATGCTAACTATCTCGAGTGTATTTACCTTGTTCGTTTGTCTCACGTTAGTTACAGGTTTGCAAAATGACAACTCTCATTTAGAGGCTTATATATAAGATTTTGAAAAAACCGTTAACGGTAACCCAACATCAGCATGATTGATAGCACAGAATTAATAAATAAAATGGACTAACTGACACAAATAAGCGAAATAGAAGCGATAAAACATATCGACTTTTTCTGATAATAATTTAACTTTTGCTTTTAGTTCAAAAATCGAAATCTTGGCGTGAGCTTATATATCCAATTTTTTGCTTAATTATCAGCCATCAAAGTCCATTTTTTTACTTGCTAGAACCATATAAAACACAAAATTGTTCATTGCGATCCCTTTAACGAGTAATTATAACCGGTTCTAAAATTTCTTTCATTTCTAACAGAAAATAGACCAAATGTTTGATTTTTACGTCATAATACACTTCCGAGAGTTATTTAACTTTTTTTCGTCAGATTCTGAGATGAGGCATCCAAACTGATGGAAATATCGGTTTGGTACTTGTTTTTTCGGTGGTTATAATTATCTTGTATGTTTTTCTTTCTAGAATTAATATGTGTTGATGACGTTATTCATACATACAATGATGATTACTAAACGATTAATTAGTTAAAAAGTTTGATGCATAATTGCTTCTGTCATCGCGCGTTAAAATGGAGACAACACCAGTTGTTTTTGAGAAAACTGTTGGTACATCATAATGATGTTCTGTTTAGGGATATGTTTTGTCATATAATTTATTAACAGATGTTATTGTGACTGCTATTGATGCAGGTACGAATTGAATTAGTCATTTGAGAGATGGTGTATGCTTGAATGCATTTTCATAAATTAAGAAAAATGTTGAGCATAAAGAAAATTTAAATTATGATCGTTTTGATATTCCACTAAATGTAGAGAAGTCGCAGGCAATAAAAAAGAATTTAGTTTTGTAGCAATAGCTAGTGATGTTATAAGAGACCAAGGTACGGTTACTGTCAAACTCAATAAAAGGACTAAACTTTAGTATAAAGTAATCCGTTTGCTTAAGTTAAACTCAACTTTTAGATTTTTCTAAGTAGTTGTTTTTGTTATAACCACATACTACAGATTACGGTGATCGGCTTGGTGTATGAAATAGAACTGTAGACTGATCTTAGTTCAATTTTAAGGAAACTAGCATAGAAACATTTCCTTTTCTCGGTATGAATGATAACTCGTTTTTCT
Source organism: Didymodactylos carnosus (assembly GCA_905250885.1). NCBI lineage: Eukaryota > Metazoa > Rotifera > Eurotatoria > Philodinida > Philodinidae > Didymodactylos > Didymodactylos carnosus. The sequence goes on from CAJNOQ010001257.1 coordinate 4,597, forward strand.
AACTCAGTTTGTTTACTTTATCCGACACAGCTTTTACCTATATCAAACGTTTTATTGAAGTCTAAACTGATTACGAATCGTAGTGTGAAGTTACGCCGAGAGATTTCATGCACCAAAAAGAGACGTTTTTTATATAACCTAGATTTAAAAGATTTGAAATCTTTTCAGCCTTTTGCGTTGTTGTAGATACACTCAAATGTGCAAATTAGTCCGAAAAAACTTGAGATCCCTCCTTTCTCAGTACAAAAATAAAAAAAGTTTTAAATCCTTAAATTTTAAACGTTACTATTGTGAGTTATAAATTTTTCAAGTTTTTCCATTTTGTAAAATTTTTTAATTTTCAGCATTATATAGGAACAATATTTATTTTTTAAGAGTAGATTCATGTAATGTAAACTGTTTTCTTAAAATGAGACATTTTGGAATGACACATAATGATTCTCATATTACTATATTCCCATTTATTTCAGTTTTTATCATATTTACATGACTTAAAATCAATAATTGGGTAACTATATTCAAGAATCTATCTGATTTAAACCATGTGTCAGCAGAAAGTGTCGTTCATTTAGTTTTATACAATATCAACAACAGGAAAATAATAAGACGAGAAAAAGATAATCATTTTTTATATATGATACTGGACAAGAGCCAAACGTTAACCTTTAACGATGACCGTTAAATAAACTTGAATTTTGTTCTCATTTATCTATAGGTTCATAATCATCAACATTTATTAACAATTTATCAAAACTGATTGTTTGATCACGAATTCAATATTTATATTTTGCACGAGATAATTACGAACGACACTCATAAAGACTTAGAATTGATAGACTACATGTCAGTTAAATATATTTAAAATTATCCTCTAAACACGATTCTTCCAAAAAAAGTAATTTAATTGAGCTTTCTTTTACAGTTGGAGACTGTATATTCAAATGAGGAATCATTGCTAAATAATAGTACATTCGAATACAGAGTGTCAGTTTCATAATACTCCTGTTTATATGAAAGAGGAAAGCTTTCATAACATCACATCGCTGAGGGAGACGTAAGTGTGAGCCTTTTGATAAGATTTTTTCAGTAAAGTAGCGAAGGGTGACCGAACTCAGTTCGCAGGAGAGTCGCTCTGGTATTTACCCTACCTTGCGAGTTTTGTCCAAGTAAGCAAAATAATCGTAACAAGATTTATTCATGCTATTTAGTTAGCGCACTGATAAATATATACAATGACACCCGTATAACAAATCCAAAACACATTTTGATCAACTATTCGGTACATTTACTTATTGCATTTTTCTCATTTTCTGTTTAACGTATATATATATATATATAAATACGTCGTTCCTCTTATCAAGTTATGTGTCTGACGATGAAATTTGGTGTGTAACAACTGAAATGCAAGCATGTTTTTACTCTTTTGTATACGCGTTCTTAAGAAAATTGAATACATTAAAATATCCGAAAAAAATTGACCTCAAATAACTATAAAATAATCACCAATCAAAATTTTCGACGATTAAATTATCGTATTAAAGTGTTTATTAATGTTGATATTGAATATGATTTGAGTAAAATGCAGTTAATAGTATAGTTAAATATAAATAATTACATTTAGATTAATTACTGGAATTAATCTAAAGATGTCTCTATCAATTTATTGATTTCATCTTATTATTTTCATTAAACCCAATAGCTCTTCATTAAAGGTTGTTTTAATGTAAAAATCTGTTATAAACACAGACAAGCAATGTGAGAGACGGGTGACTAAAGCTGAACTATCATTAAGCCTTTTCTTCAAGAGTACACACACACGCACATATGTACACTTGATGTGGTTAACTACGTTTAAGAGATAGAACTCATCATCAATAAATGGAGGTAGGCATTTGTATCTGATTTTAGATCAATACTAGTTTTGTAAGGATCGATCAATGAGTGAATTATTAGAAAAAAATTGTTCCAACAAAGATGTAAACAATAATGATTATTCGCGTTCAGAGAACGATGTTGATTGTGAGAATCTTTCGTTGCTTATGTCATCCCTTTATCTCAAATTAAAGCCAAATGCAAAGAGCAAACAAACTTCAACAACAATATTAAGAAATCAAACATCATTCAGACATTCACAATTAGCTATTCCACTATGCTATTTATTAGATATAAAAACAAATGAAATTATTGTCAAACAAGCACTTTATAATGTAATACCAAATTTACATCGCATGCCAGTTTGTGAAAATATTGAACGATATTGTTCAACAAATATGAAACAATTAAGATCAATGAAAATTACATCACCCACTGAAATATCCAGCATTCGAATTTCACGTTGTAGAGGAATGATTAGAAATTCTGGTATGAGTCTCTTTCGCATTAATTAATCTTGTTATTTAATATTATGTTTTTGTTGTTTGTTTAGATGCAAATCAACTTGTTACGTTGAGAAATCGTCAGATTGTTCGAGAATGTAAAGTTCTTCTCACTCGTTTGCAATCGAATGACATTGAGAATATCACAACAGCAAATATACCAGTACCTTTTTCTATTCAAGAAGAGAAAGTATTGAAAGTTTTGAGTTTTTATTTTCTGAATTGTTTTTTTAATTAAACAATTTATATCACTTCTCTTCATTTAGAAATCATCATCACAAAAGAGAAGTAAAAAGAAACGCGATGAAAAAACTTTCGTATCGAGCGCATGTAAAGAATTACAAGAATATAAACAACAATCGAAAAGGAAACAATATGATAGTATTGACGTTAAACAGAACAAAAGACGTCAAACAATGTTCCAGTCAATGAATGTTAATTGTATTGAAGACGATCTAGTTATATATTTAAAATGTTTCATTTGTAATACAAAAACTATTCTCAATTCGAATGATACATCATTGTTTACTCATTGGAAATTACATCAAAATAAAAAATTAGCATCAAATATCTATGACAGTCTTATTGCTGATAAGTTAGTGCGCGTTGTTGAATATTATTTAGCACCTAGAAAACATTCTTTAGAAGGAGAAATAAAACAGATTTTTATTTTGGATAGTAAAACGTCGAGTCATATCAGAGATTAGAATACTGTTTTCGATTAAGAGAGGTTTATGGATTTTTTTCTTCTATTTTTTATTTCTTATATAATTTTGTATAGCGGCGGTGTTATTTTTTTGTAAGGCTGAAACTATTGTTTTTATTTTTGTGGCAATACATTTTCTTTCGTTGATTTATTGTATTTTTTGTCAGATATTAAAAATAACTAAGCTTTTTTACATAATATTCTTTTGATTGAATTCAATTCATGCAGCGAATCAAGGAGAATTATAATGAAATTTAATTGATTTCGGCGTTTTTACTTACTACTATAAACTTGAAAACACAGACAAACAAAAAAGAGTTTCTCAAACATATTGTAGCATGTACTAGGAAGTGAAAACTTGTAAGTTTAATGAAAACTGTAGCAAAAATTTGAAGATTATATGAGAAACAATAGTTATATACAAGATATAACCATTTTATCTGAGTGTTATTAGTGCATGTTGATCCGTATTTCATTTTCAAACCGACTTTCAACGTATTTGCTTGTTATTCGATTGTATCGATGAACCCAAGCACACAAAAAGCACGGAGTATCGGCCAATGTATCTAGATTCGTCAATTCACTGGTCGATGCATCTAAATGCGTAAAAAGAAAGCCATCGAGACATCGCACGTTGTATCTAGATAAATATGGAGATATCTAGATGCATCTAAATACAGATAAATGTTTTTCTCGATGTAACGACATAACATTGCCCATGCATCTACATGAGCAATGCTGTGAACAATGCATTTAGCGTCCATTAAGTGGTTCATGCATCTGGCTGACTCAGTGATTCAGACAATACATCTAGACATCATTGTCAATGCACGGATATGTCAGTGTTTCAATAAATACATTTATTCCAATACAGTGTTCTGGTACGTGGATGGAGATAAAAAAATATGCTTATTTCGTGCACTTTTCGTTTTTGACCTACCCAACTTTATTGGATGAAAGTTCTGAGTTTAAACCAAAATCAAATGAATTGTGTGATAGTTTGGAAGGACATTGAATTAGTTTTTGGTTGTAAACTCTTCCTTTTAAATTTTATTAACAGAAATTATTTCAAAAACGTTTCGGAAGAATCTTCTTCCTTCTTCAGTTTGCAAAAAATAATGAATGACATATAGAACTCCTGTTAATAAAATTTAAAAGGAAGAGTTTACAACCAAAAACTAATCCAAAATCAAATGAGATTTCATCTTTGATTTTTAGTTTTTTCGGCTCTACCGCATGTACGGAGATATTCGGAGATGAAATCTTATTTGATTTTGGTTTAAACTCAGAACTTTCATCCAATGAAGTTGGGTAGGTCCAAAACAAAAAGTGCACGAAATAAGCATATTTTTTTGTCTCCGTTCACACACCAGACTACTGTAAGCAAGCACTGCTTTACTTGTCTATTTTCTGGCCTCTCAAGGCATTGAGATTTGCATTGTGTGGCATTGGATTCAACCAGATACACCTAGATAAGTCAATATTTTTTACTCTTTTACCTAGATGTTCTTGCTGGCGCATAGCCCAATGCTCCAGCAAGAACATCTAGATTTTTCCGCTGGGTAATTTTTGCTTGGGAAAGATGGAGAAAACCAAAAATCAGATTTAAACCTTGCAGCACCGTTAATTTCAACGTGAGAGAGTGTATCTAAGTAGACGCCTTCGTTGAATATATTTTCTTTTGTTTTGATCTTTTTTATTTTGTATGTTCAATAAATCTCCTTCCAGAATAGACGATCACTTTTGAAGATTTTTCCTGAGATTCTGTTCAGGAATTTTAGTCCAAAATCGGCTTGACTTGGTTACCAAAATAGCACATCATGGTGGTCATCTATTCTGAGGAGAAGTTTATAATCTCTTTTTTTCCTTTAGTTTCTTCTAACAGTATGTACTTTGTATTAGTTGGAAGAAAAAAAAGGCTTATTTTTATTTTATTTATTTTCACATCAATCTCTTTATCCTTTAAAAAAATAATTAATTTGAGTTTGACAAAATAATTCTTTCAACTTGCGTTCATTTATTTCAAAAAAACAGAGATAGAAAAACAATGAGATGCTCAGTTCTTCAATATCAAGTAAGAGAGTAATGGGCAAAAAAGTATGTCTGTCATGCGACGTGTTGACTGAAATAAAGTGCTTATCTGAATATCATGTTGTACAGATGTTATGTTGAATAAGGAGATGGAAGAACATACTTATAAGAATAGTACAAAGAAAATGAAGAGACTTTATATAGAAAAACTGAGTTCTAAGTTGGAATTGTTTTGTTTTATCATGCATAAAAAGTATTTATTGTATGCGTCCGTGTATCTGACGTGCACTACCATGCGAAAGTGCAACGGATAATGGTAAGCGATTTATTTCAAGATTATTTGTTATATTTGCAATAGTGCTGCTATTTGTCGTCGTCGTTGTTATTGTTGTATTTATATCATTATAAAAAAGAAAATTTTTCACTAATGTTAGACCATTTATAACACATGCACTCAAAGCACTGCGATATAAATTCATATCAGCAATATCATACCTAAAATAGAATTACAAATATGAAGTATGTGAGAGAGTGTATATAAGTAAGCACCATTCATCTTTCTGATCGTCATAACATTCTACATTTGAAATAGTTGTTACTCCATTGAACCCGCTAAAATATTTAAATATACTGAGAATTAGTACAGATTAATTTACTTTGATGAATTAATACAGATTAGTACGGAAAATTAATCGAATTTATGTTCTTACCATTATCATTGAAAAAAAGATCTAAATAACTTACCCGATGGTGAACATGAGATCGTCCAGAATCTAGAAAATCTAGACATTATTAAAAGAATGTCATCATCACTCTTTATCTCTTTTTTTCTAGCTATTAATAAAAATAGTTTACCTCAATAGCAAAATTACTCCTTGGATGAAGCATAGCCGTTATTGGTCTCCAAGTATTCATTATTGGATTGTATCTTTCTCCCGTATTTAATCTTGCTTGTCCATTAAATCCACCAATAGCGTAGACCGATCCTCGATATGCAATAACGCCTGACAAGAAGAAAATAATGCTTGATTAACTTTCATTAATTCATTATTATTGTGTTTTACCAACTCCACTCCTTTTTGATCTCATCGGAGATATTAGTGTCCATTGATTTGTTTTTGGATCAAAAAATTCAGCTGTTTGTAGACACTCTTGACCATCAAAACCTGAAAAATGATAAAATATTCAGTTTTTATCAAATAATACGTCTTCAACATGTATCAAACATACCTCCGCATATAAAAATTCTATCTAATACAATAAAAAACATAGTATAATATTGTTCTTATATAAATTTTATAATTATTGTTTTACTTACCGTTCAATGTTGTTGCTGATGCATCGGATCGTTGTAAATTCATGGGACAAATTGAACTCCATTGATTTGTTTCTCGATCATATTTTTCAGCTGTATTTTGTCGCACATGTCCATTGAATCCTAAATAATGAGAAATAAAAAATCTTATGTAACTATTTTGAATGTCAAACTGATCATTACCTCCCATTGTATATAAATAAGGAGGTAAATATGCTACACTAACATAACATCTAGAGAACGAAGATATCGTTAGAGATGATTTTACAACTCAATAATATTTCTATTATACCGTCTTTCATTCATCGGTGCTATTTCTCGCCACTCTTTTTTAATCAGATGAAATGTACGACATGAACTAAAATATTCTATACCATCGAAACCACCTATTACATACATGAGATTATCTAATGTTATACAACCATGATATGCTCGTGGTGCCGCTAAAAAATAAACAGACTATGTGGAAAAATGATTGTACTTGATCGGAAAAAGATTTCAATTACCTCTATCGGTACAATGAATAATAGTCCATTTGTCAGCTCGAACATCATAAGCTTCTAACATGTTTGTCGCACTACCACCAGACCAACCACCAAATGCAAAAATAATTTCATGTGGATAGCGTGGACGAATAAACGGACATTTAAGATCTGTTTCCTAAATTTTAATAATATTGTTACTAATAGTAAGACAATCTAACAAAAATAGTTAAACATACTATTAGACCTTCATTATCTAATTTATAAAGTAGTTTTAATGTTTCACCAATCATAGATCGACATTCATCATTATCTTTAATGTACGGATGAGATTTAACTTTATTAATAAATACTTGTAATGGAATTAGACCAAGTCGAAGTTGACAAATTAATTGACTAATATACTAAATATCAAATATATTACTGATGATATTAGCAAGATAGATACTGATAATCCATATCTTCTATAGTAATAGTCAAATTTAGCATAATATCCAAGATGATTGGAAAATAAAACTACCTGTTTCCTTTGTTCAACATCATGATCAATCCATTTGATGACAACATTAAATACATTTTCTTCATTTCTCGCATTTAAATCATCTGTTGATATAAATTTAATTAATTCATTCACATCAAGATTAATAAATTGTTTATTTATATCTGTTATATCAATAAAATTATACCTATTTAGATTATAGAAAAACGAGATCGAAAAAGAGTTTAAGTTCATATTCAACTTACATCAAATAGTCGTAGGTCACCTGTTGTAATCTCTCATTGGGATAAATGATGGTAAACTTATAAACATTAAAAACATTATCGGGTGATAAATTTTGTGATAAATATTCGCAACAATAATGAACTAGTCCATTCATTTGCCATTTATCAGCAGCTTGTATTATTTTATCAACATTCGATGGTGTTAAAAAACATTCACGCATATAAGCATAATCTAAATAAATATCAATATTGGAAAAAAAATAAACATGAAATATTAAATTTGGATTATTACCTAGTATAGCTTGAACTACTTCATCTTCCACTTCCAGTTTTACAGATGGATATTCCACATGTTTGAGACTTGTAAATATCGATCGAAAGTATGGACTACATGCTAAATAAAAAAACGTTGATGGAATTTATCAATCAATAGAATGGAAATTGAATGAAATTGAATGGAACTTATCAATTAATAGGGGTATCAATTGTTTTAATCACCAAATTCTTTAGATACAAATGATCACCAAAAAAGGATACTTTTAATCACTAAGTTTTCCAGGATACATCTCACATTTTTATTTCTCAACAAAGTACAATATACAACACAAACATATTCATTGAGATTTTAACCAAACACACAATATTTTTACAGTTTTATTTATGTTCATTAAAAAAAAATTTAAAGCTGTGCTAATTTTCTTGCGACACCCTTTTTGCTTTTCATTTGCCTAATGGTTGAATACGTGTTTTATCGCTTATAAATTTGATTGAAATTGATTAAAAAATTGCTAATCCAACAGAATGTTTGCACGAATATACTAATAATAGTACAACAAGCCAACACGATTCTTGCCATACCAGAAAATCATTGAATGTATCATTGGCTAGGTATTTAGCGTTCTCGTCGGTGGGTTATATTAAATGGTTTTCTGGTGTGGCAACAATCCTGTTGACTTGTTTTTGGCGATCATCTGTATCTAAAGCTGTTTGGTGATCAAAGGTATCTTTTTTGGTGATCACAAGTACGTTTACTCAATTAATAGTGAGATTTTTTAACTAAACAACGCGTTATTATATCAAATTGTCTGGTACAGTATCTTGGAAACTAGTCACATCGTTATCTTTATCTTTTATATTTTTATTTATCGAAAATTTATTTCGAAACTAAATCCAATAGGAAACCGGATATATGATGATGTGATAATTTTGAACTTGATTTTAGCCTGAAATATGTTTTTCCATGCCTTTTCGAGTTTAATCTTACGAAGGAACCTCGTGTGATTCATCACTTGTTTTTTGCATTTTATTACAGGTAATTTTTGATGCTGATCACGAATTGGATATTCGTTTGTATCTATAGATCGTTCTTGAATGAGTGTACAGAAACTAGTTCTCTACTATTTATCGACTGCGGGATGGACAGAGCTGGGCAGGTCAAGTCAAAAATGCCTCAAGTCCAAGTCAAATCAGACTTGACTTGGCCGAAAAATGCTTTAGATGTGACCTGACTTGAGAGATTTTTATCATGACCGTGACTCGACTTGAAAATTTCCAGTCAGGTCATTTCTAGTAAGAGATTTTCGTTTAAATTAGCCACTTTTTACCATAAAATAGAGTTTCTGAAACTGTAAAAACTATCTCTCACCCAAAAGTCGCTAGTAAATTTAATATTCTACCTATTTTTTAACCAGACCTGACTTGGCTTGAGGAAAAAAATTTCGAGGGATGACTTGACTTGAAAATTGTTTTAGTGACTAGACTTGTAACTTGAAAGCTTCTGAAGCTAAAATACCAGTAATAAAGTATATTCCGAGAAAAAAAAGCGATGAATTACTTGACGAGTTTTTCGTGTTAGAAGAGCACTAAAGTGACGAAACTTTATATTAATATTTTGGCCGGTGAATAACAAATATTCATTAACATTTTTATTATACTATTATACTGAATTCTTACCAGCCAGAATGAATCGATGTACAGCATATTCATTGTTGTCTTTGGTAAGAACATTACCATCACACAACAGACTATTTGTTCTTAATTCATTTAATACTTGACAAGCTTCATCGGTAAAACTACATTTTTTTGTATTATTTTTCGTTGATAATGTTGCCGGTAAATCAAAACTCATTTCAGATTTGTTTACCATCGAAGAATTATCATTGGATTAGTCAATATCATAATGATAAACTCTTATTTCGTCTTGATCGTTCGTTTGTCATCACCATCATGATATTTACAATTTGAATACAGATTATGTTGTTTTAACAACAAACCGAAAAGAAAAATTAAAACAGAAGAAAAAAAAGAAATGGATAAGATTCGAATCTCGCAAAATTAAAACTGAACCAATTAAGGCGTATTTTCTATTTATAAAAAAACTGGTTCTGAAAGAGTAAAAGTTGAGCGGGCTCAGTCTGAATCGGCGCTTATGGTGAACAAAGACATTTTAAGACAAAAAATGAAATTAGATGGGATTTTCGTTTAGATGAGAGAAATAAAATAAACGTATCCATGGAGAAATAAAAGATAGAAAAACGTGCTTAGACGATAGATTCTATTTTGTTTGCTGCTAGGTAAAATGTGTGTGATCAATTCCATTATCAGCTAAAACACGATGATAGTGTAGCCATAACTATAGATTTAGGAAATGAGTAGTTTTAACACGATTTTGAGAATAAGCAACCAGAATTATCTTGTCTTTTAACAGGTTAAACTACATTCTACGATCTTGCTGATGTCATCAATATTTTAGAAGAGTCACTAATTAACTTTTAAAAAAATCGTTTGATGTTTTTAGTAATCATCGTCATTTTCCTCTTTAAGAATTTCTACTAAAATAATAACGCTGTTGAGTTATCTGCGTTTTATTGAGCTGAATTTGAAATTATATTGAGTTGCTAAGTGAGCTATTATTAGTCGATATACCGAGAGTCTTGTACATCTTATTTTACAAATCAGACATTTTAAGAGGTCACTGGTAGTTCTTGAAGGCCCCTTATACTCACCCCTTCTGTCAGAAACACGCACTTTTTATATCGATTTGATCTGACGTTTATTTTGACAGAAACAGAACAAAACCTCTATCTCTAGCCAGCCATTCTTAAAGCTTTTGTTTAAATTGTCCAAGACTACTGGCAAGGACCATCTCTTTAGGTAGATCGTTCCACTCAACTGCCGTCCGAAAGAAGAAAGAGGAGGTGACATCAGCCTTAGCAGAGGCCTTACAGAGAGTGGCTCTAGAATGATTCAATCGCTTCGAGTGAAGTAGCAACAAAGGTTGAATAAAACTGAAATTTGCTAGAAGGGACCTGTTTGTAACCATTTTGTAGAAATGAGGAAGGCAGAAAAATTTTCTACGCTTAGTCAGGTAATGTTAATTTTTGCACAAATTCACTGACAGAGCCATCGAATTTTTTGCAGATTAGGCGAGCTGCTGATTTAGTAATTTTGTCGAGGCTTTCTTTCTTACACCTCTACCTAATTGTCAATCATACATAAATTCTATCAAGGAATGGTGTACTTCACATCTTATGTCTATCAATACTTCTAAGTGTGAATGAATTTTTGTTTCAAATTCCCCTTAACGTGGGGATTCTTCAGTTCGATCTTGCAGGTGTTTCCATTCAGAGTGTAGAGAGTCTGTATTTAGGCTAGCTTCTATGCACAGGCTAGCAGCACGTATGATTTTGTATGATTTTTATTCTAACGGTGATGACCTTCTCCGTAAACTAAAGTTGCCTGACCTTGTTTCCCGTAGACGCTACTTTCGCCTTCTACACTTTTATAAAGTGTTATTCGACATCTCTCCTCCATCTAAATTTTGTATCATTTCCATGTGTTACACAAGAGTCAGTCTTCCTCTAAACCCAAATCCTTTCGTGGTGCTTGTTCCTTTCACATCAAAGAAAAGTGTACAGGGATCATTCTTCTATCTAACAGCGGATGAGTGGAACAAACGTCCGCCACATGTTATTAGCAATCCTGATCCTGCTAACACTTCCAGTGCTATTGTTGTTTCTTTATCAGTCTTTAAAGCTCGCATATGCGCGCATCTCTGTTACCAAGTGTAAATGTTTATTGTTCTGTTGGATGTTCTAGACGGTTCTTCTAACTTTACTTTCTGTTTCCCTGTTTTGACTTAAGCTAAATAAAATGAAATTGAAAATTGAAATATAGTAAACACTGTCGTAAACAACACAACCATAATCCAACTTAGGGAGGATGCCTGATTTATATACTGATAATCCAACTGGAAAAGTCGCCTGCTTAAATAAATTAAACATCGCTCCTAGGCAACGACGACATGCAAGAGTAAGGTCGGGAACGTGTTTACCCCATGTCGTGGGTGCACCTTGGGGACTAAATGCACCCCAAGTAGAATAATCGAAGTCACTCGAGCTACGATTTGGTTGTTAATGGTGAAAGAAAGGTAATTAGCGGCTGATTGTGCTCGATTTGAAAAAAATATCTAAGAGCACTTAGAAGAGTTCAGGGATATTTGATTCAATCGGCACCATTCATCGATTTTGTCGATATATGATTGGCAAACGGTGGCTGGGAAAAGAAGTGAAAAAAGAAAAAGGTCGATATTCAAACAAGCGCATGGTTTACTATCAAAATCCATACTGATTTTCTCCATATTGGGAAATTGTTGAAAGATTTCTAAAAGCCTGGTCGTTTCTGTTCGTATACACACAGCACATCTATTCTCACATGTTCTTTTAAAAACAAATACACTCTCAAAGTGTCAAAGTCCCATCACGTAAACTGGCGATCGTTCATTGGTAAGCGCGGAGTATTAGCATCACAGCGAATAAAGAATTTTTATCGATATCTCTGTACCTTTTGATCCAAAAACGATGTAAAACTGATGAATAGTTGTAGAAAATAGACTGAAGACAGTTGTAGTAATATTGTGTACATTAGCTACTCAATCCATTGAAAAAGTCTGACTAGATATTCTCTCCATTATGGATATGTTTTAGCCTGAGTGACAGACATGGTACTCTTTCTGTTAATTCGTCTCAACCAGGCTCTTACAATACTGGAGAATGCTCGAAAAGATAACTATGTGTTTTACTAGAGTACATCTTTTAACATACAATTTCCGGAACCTTTTCAGTATTTTTTCAGAATTTTTATGCACGTATTAGATCGCTCTATATTTAACATTAATTGTAGTAATTACTGTGCATTTTTTATCATTATCCAAAAGTCATGACTTCCTTAACTATACGGTTAGAGAATCATAGACGATTTTCTTTTAGTTCTTATAGTTTCGTACAACATGGGAACTATGTTATTTGCGTTAAAAACGAACTCTAGCATTTGAAAGCGAACATTTTTTAAATTATATAGGTGCACCTATGTAATTCTAAAATAAGTGTCAGAAGGAAAGAATTCTCTCTCTTATTTTATACATTTTTTGAAGTCAAATGCTTAGTCAGGTTTTTTTAAACGGGTTGAACCTTCGAAATAATTATTATAAATGACATCAAATTTTATAGACAGCTACGTACAATTCCGTGTAATTATTCGATTTAATTTCTCATATTTGATGTTGACAGAGATTAATAGAAAAAAAAATTTTATATTATTAACACTCTGTTTTTTGAAATATCTACTGTACTTACAGTCAAAAAAAGTTGCCAAAAGTATGCGGAACTTTTGAATAGTCTACAAGACAGGGTTTTGAAGTCTACAAAACGAAATGAAAGTTTCGCTTTAACTTTGTCACCGTTTTTGTCTGACAAGGCTTTACTAGGTATGTATTGAAATGTGACAGATGAAGTAAAACTGGAGCTTTTGAATAAGTGAACCAATTTTTAAGAAAAACCAATCATAATATAATGTGTGCCAGTTTTTAGTCTTCTCTCAACGGGTGATGCCTTTTATGAGAACCACTTAGTAACTTATATTTGAATAAACTGTTGTTTGTGCTTGATGTAATTTCTTAACATGTATTGTTTTGACAAACACATTGTCAGGTATGGCACTTAATGAACAAAGACAATATATAGTGCAATTAAGGGCCCCTCCTCAGAAATTATCTCGGACACCGTACATCCGTTCTTGATAAAACTTTCTATAAATGTTAGGTTTAATGAGTTACGGGAAATGAAAACATTTTTTTGTCTCCAAGTCTTACGGTTTAGGGGGTTTCCTGAGATCAAGGTCTAAAAAGGACTCTAAAGTTTTTCGCAAGATTTTTTACTATACTTCAAACTGGAGAGTCCGGATTTGCTTTATTTTAAACTAGACACCTAACTACATGGACTGATCGGCGCTGATTTTTCAATTAAGTCTTTGTTAGTTTTCCAGGCAATCAACAACCTCCAAAACCCGAAAAATCCTTTGGAGTTTTCTAAAAAGTCTCAGTTTGACAAAAACCTAAGATCTAATTCAAAAATCAGCGCCGGTCAGTCCAGGTAGTTTCTTTTGCTCTTTAAAAAAAAAGAAGAATAAACTCTCTACGACGAACCGCTATTAAAACTCTTGGAAAATACTTCAAGTGTAACTCTTATATAGAGAAAACGGTGTATAAAATACTCAATTTTAGGACTTGTAGGAAAATGCCTGTAGCTTTTTGATGCAAGGTTATACAGGGTTGTCTTATTTTGAGCACAAAAGTTTTCTCTACAAATCTATGTGTTCAGAAAAATTTTAATTGCATAAGTATCCAGGAAAAAGCTATTATTTGAAGACCCGGTTTTTCGAGGCTAATGGAAAACTTGCTCAATATCCGCGAAAACCCACTTTTGTAACCAAAACCGATACAGATTCTGAAAGTAGACACTTCAGGCTCTCTCTCCATGTGCGCATCTCAAAACCGATTTTTTGACCGAAAATCACTATTTCTGAAGGGGGGGGGCCTTAATGCAATATCTTAGTGATAAAATATCATATCTACACAGACTGTTGACTAGTCATAAGATCTATGACCATATTGTTCTCTCAAAATAGTTCAAACATCATCATTTAACATGATCACTCTATTATATATAGTAATCATAAAACTCTAATTAAAGTTTCTCAATACACATTTTCGCCACTGTCATTATTATTGGAATAATTTAATATTGAAATTATTTTATAATAATGTGCTATTAAAATATTTTCATCATTAATAAGAAAAGTAGTTGTTAATGATACATTCTTTTGATTACTTTATGAATTATAATAATGTATAATTTTATTTTTTAGTCGTATTTTTTCCTACACCGATGTTAATATATAAAAATAATCAAATTATGTTTTTATATTAAAATAAAGATGATGTAATCGAGTATTGAATAAATGATCATAATAAATCGATCTATCATTCCATGTTATATACAATAATGATTCTTGTTTGCGTTGATTATAAAATAAATTGAATCGATCAGTTATGTTGACACTTGTTAATTCAGAAATGATATTGATTATGTATCAATGAGAGTTCAGACGCATTAGAAACGAAAAAAAATGCTATTTATATAAGGATTTGTGTACTTGAGAATGATATTTTAATTTTCGTGTTCATTTTTGATAATAATGTGCTTTTACTTCTGAATATATTCGAATGATATACATATCGTTTGAACAAGAATTAGTTCGTTTCATTTTGTAACTCTATCCATTTTTTTGTGTCATTTCTCTACTTTTTGTTGAGAAAATCAGAACTGGCTTCAGAATCGACATCTTTTGACCGTACATCTATTAAACGTGGAAAATACCAGTAAAATAGAAAAAGATATTAAACTAGTAATAGTGTTACCAATATTTCTGCTGCTGTTATTCGGTTTAAATAGTGTCGTTTTATTTATATAAGTCATTAAAATCCGAAGAGAATTAAGAGTCGAAAGTCACAAAACTTCAACAGTAGTAAAAACATTGATTGGCTCATAATATGCAGTCAACCGTTTGAGAGTAGTTCCTGAGGAACTGTCGTGACATATGTATGAAATACGAGATAGATGATTACATATTTAGATGAAATTTGTAAAAATATAATAAAAATTTTTCAAGTTTTTGATGGACGAGGGATTGTAAAATGTAGTGAACCAACTGCTGGTCATAGAGCATTAGTTTAGTACATGTAGACCGATTGTATTAATATCATTTTGAATTTTACGATATGAGTAACAGAAATCATCTAGTAGCAGTATGATGAAGAATAGTTTTTAAACTGGGGAAAAATAATTGAAGTTAAGTTTGAACTGTTAGTTTATTGCACAATTGTATCTGATCGACTTCTGCCGTTATCATGTATCGTTACTATACCGTTGTTCGCTCAAATCTGAGCGAAAACCGACACTGCTTAGAATCATAGAACATATGGACAGTTTTTTCTATTTGTAGAAAATAGATGGATGTATCAAATAAGAACTGAATACAAACGTTGAAATAATTTTTACTATTATAACCTGTATTGATATAATCCATCTTATTTATAACCAACCATTTAACTAATCGTTAACAGTATAAAAATGGCTTTAAAACAATGAGCGATAAACGTTTTTTGATCACCTAAGAGCATGCAGATATTGTATATACGATGTGTCTAATCGAAAGGAATTGGTTGATTGCTAATGACTCGAAACGTATTGAATGATTATAAATTAAGCGAAAAGTGAACAGTTTTATGTAGGTGATGTAAATAATATTGTAAAATTATGATTGGATCATATCGTGAACATTGAATAGACAAACAGTTAACAACCAGGTAAATATTTTCCGAAAATTACTCACAGTATAGAGAATTAACGCCAATTGATTTCTATAATTATAATACAAGGATAAGATTGAAGAACTAATAAAATTGTATTCTAGCGTTGCGAAATTTTTCGCCAACATAAGATCTAGTATATCCAGTTGTCTAAATTACATATTTATAAATGCATTCTCAGAGTACAAAAACCTCCGTAGAAAATAAAGAATACTAATAAAAAAAACATTTTTATTTGGATGCCCTCTCACGTTGATTTGTACCTCTCAGTCTATCATAATTGTTCACTATACGTTTATAGTTAATTACTTACTTATTAAGGGTGCCCCTCCTCTATTTTGAAAAAATTTGGGATTTTGAGCTGAACATGTCCTAATGTAGAAGAAAGTCGGTGCTACAAAATCAGACCAATCTCAACATTCCACGACCTTCCTTGAAAATGTTATGAATTTTTTTAAGTTTTTTTCAAAGTCTGAAAGAACTCACTTTTGTAGTTTCATAAACTTTTCTCCCTTTTCCTGTATATTCAAAATTTTTTCTTATACATAGTCTGATTGAAGAAAGTGTTTTCTTCACAATGAGACGACTTTCAAAATTTTCTGATGATTTTTTATGGAGATACAAGCGTCACCGTAAATGCCATGAAGAAAACAACCTATGTACAAAATATGTTATTCTTACTGTATGTTTTTCCCTTCAATCCGGTCATATCACGATCTCTCGATAACTTGATCCAATCGTCTTCAAAACTTTACTATAAAATACTAGACAACGTTGCCCATGTGTAGATTTTTTTTTTCGTCCTATCATCTTTTCTTTTCGAGTTATAGAAATTTTAAGATTGAAAAACGTGGATTTTAAAATGTTTTTGCTACAACTGGGAAAGAAAGATTGATGAGAAAAGCTGAACAATATCTACACCTGGGCAATGTTGCCTAGTATCTATGATAAAGTTTGAAGGTGATCGGAGGATAAAGTTATGGAGAGATCGTAATATCAAAAATCAAGTTTTCTAGAAAACTCGAGAACTTTGATAGCTACAGAGTTGCAGTAAAAATGAAAAGATGCTCAATTGAGTTTTCAATTAGTCCTGGAATAGAGAAGCCTTTGTCATTTTTAGTTTATGCTTGATGATATTTCTATGAAAGACTCTCAAAAGGGAGGGATGGAGGGTGGGGTATCCTTAACAGAATACATGTACGTATGTTCTATTATCATCTTCTGATGATTTGTTCCACCTCAACGAAAAAAGTAGAGAATGTGACAATCGAGACAGAATGAAACTATTCTTATATTCAAGGTGAAAAGGATGCTAATCATTAGGATTACGCAATAATAATAATAATAATAAGTTGTTAGTAGAATAGAGAATAATAGGAAAAGAAAAATAAATATCAACAACATGTTAAAAGTTACATTGTATTATTATCATCATTTGATCAGTCGTTAACATATTCTGTACAGAGACTAATTTGAATCTAATCGAGTGATTGGAGAGAAAGCACGTATCATGAGTGTACACTAATAATGTTTAAAAAAGAACTTTTTTCCTTCTCTTCACGTTTCTCAGTTTCAATATTTTCTCAGATTCACAATTTTTTACCTAAAATAATATTAGTTATTCAAGTCGATGTTATACGAAGTATATTGAGGATATAATATTTTACTATGACTGGTACTATTTAAATTTACACTTCCTTTCCGATACTAAGATTAAATTTCTTCTGGACATTAGTAAAATTCTGTTGTACAAATTCTTTTAGGTCATGTGCATGAATTGTATAAAAATATTTACTCTCTGTCTTTTTTATCATCTCTGTTCACTGTCGATATATATGTGTGTGTGTAGATGTAATAAGCTATAGGTCTACGTGTTTGTTTTGTTGTTCATAATCGTTATAATAATACATATATTTTCTCAAATAATGGATTGCAGCGAACAATACAACATAAAGGACGTAACAATAGATGTTCTTCTCTCTCTCTCTCCTATATATATAATGCCATCAATATGTAATACCGACCTTTGTCATGTCTTAATATATCAGTTGACTGACTGACAGTTATGCAAAATATAAAGGAGTGAGTAAGGGGTAAGTGTGAGAGAATAACGTGCTTTTCTTGTTTATTGTATAACAGCAAAATCAATGTCAGATCTGGAGGGATTAGCTGAAAAGAGTTGCAGCTGTTTGTTTTGTCAGTAACACACTAGTGAATAGGCAATCAACTAAGGTACATGTATGGTAATCATAAAACACTTTTACACAACTTCACTCACTTATACACGATCGAAAGTCGACAAAATGTGACTGTACGTTTGGTGTAGAGCAGCATACAAAGTTCGTTGTGTTCTCTTAATTTTTTTGCTAAAACAGCGAGCGGGCAATAGTCGTAAGCAGCTCACTGCACAATTTACTGTTTCAAGAAATCTAACTTTTTATCCCCGTCCCGGCAACTGATCTTGCAAAACGAACTTGAAACCGTTTTACCGTACTAGAAGAAACAAAATTTATTTATTAACAGTGACTAGTTTATGATGCCAGCTTACACTAGAAAAAAATCCGTTTTTCGATTTAACGCATCGTCATCTTGTTACAGCGATCCTACGATATTCCACTAACATCCACGTCTATGGACATCCGGGGGTAAAGGGTTAATATGTTGAAGCGTCAATGTTTTGCTCGTTGGAAAAAAGTATATAAAACTTCCTAATTCCTCTCTAACTCTTTACGCCCGGCTACTAATCATGCGAATCAAACTTGAAACGTGTATACTTTTGTTTAGACTTGATGAAAACTTTTTTGTTATTAGCAATCGTTAGCTTACGCTGGGAAAAAAATCCGATTGAAAAAATTTTGATTTAGCGCTGCGTTACTTTTTTCTAGCAGTTATAGTGATGTCCCCTGGAAGGTACAATCGAGCATAAAAGGTACATAACTGACTTTTGAAAACCCCATTTCTGAACGAGCTTCCGGAAACATCAACAGATTTTAAAGATGTCAAGTTTTATTTGTAATGAAGCAATAATGGCTGCGGTCTATCTTATGGCGCAAACATTAAACTTACAACACCTTTTTGCTCTCAGTAGTGAAAATCTATTGTTGAAATTCGCGGACTATCTTGCTCGAGATATTTTAGTCCTACATAATACTCGAGTAAGACTTCAAAAGCCTTCCTTTTTCAGAACAAGCTAATCGATGATCTTATCCGATCTGGAGCTTAAACTCTGAATTGAAAATTAAATCGGAGACGACATATCACTGAAAAATTATATATATTGATTTATAGGATACTTTCACGCGGTACACACATCCATTTTTAAAATGTGTCGAAACCCGATCAAATTAATCAGCATTTCCTATAGATTTCTGAAAGATCAACCATCGAAATGGTTTTGAAAATAAGCAACTTAGAAAAGAAGATTGACCTTTCTATAGACTTTCTAACTAAGTGCTGTACCAACCTGGATCTAACGATACCGCACAATAAATTCAAAACGTGAAATATTAGATATTTCCAGCGGCGACAACATTGTGTGGTATCACGCAATCATTAGTACATTTATGAACACAATTATTTTATACATATTACGAAACACTCACTTTTCTATCTTTTTCTTTTCTTCTGACCAGCGGTTACAACTATATTAAAAGCTCTTGTTCAATCGTTCAGTAAAACAAATAGGTGTTTTCATGTAACTTTTGTTTCAAACACGCATAACCAAGCGGTCGATCATGTTATGATAGTAAGTAAACGTCAGCATCATTGTTATATAGAAAAAAATAGTTACAAATTTTAGATTTTCTGCCCAATCCCATTAAATTCCATTGAAAAGTTAAAATATTCAGTAGTATATGTAATGTGTGTGTATGTGTAGTAGAAGAAAAGTTACCAAAAGTCCATTCGTTGATCTGTTATGAGACACTTATTCTTTCAAAATGAAACATTCTAAACATTCCAGGAGAATGACTAAAACTTCTCTAAGTCTTCATCGTACTTGAGTTAAGTCTAGTCGAATTTCAAAATTAGCTACTCAAAAAATGTTCATCTATCTTTTCATTTTCCGATTTTCTTTTGTTTTGTTTCGTTTCGCAAATAATAATACAATCAAATTGATTAGTATAGAATCTCGTTTTATCGTTTGATGATTTTCGAATAGAAGTATAGAAAAATTGGCATGTGTGTATACATTAGAAAGATAGAAGCTCTGTAAAAATTAGTATCAGTTCATTTAATATAGTGCGAACACAAGCAAGTACTTCAGTATTAATTTTGTGTGTACAATCGAATAATAATAATAATAATCGAATACTAAAACAAGTATTGTAAGTAAATCTATCTTTATAAGATTTCTATCAAATAATTACACGAAGTATACAGTCATTAGCACACACACATATATAAGAATCATCACTAATACTCAGTTAGTTATGTCATACAGAGACAACCTTCTATAATATTTAATAAAGCGTACAAGATATTTGATATTATTTCACACATAGACTTTTAGTTCTTGATTACCTCTGATAAAGCGTAAACATTCTATTTTAGTGTCGACAAATCCATTAAAGCACAAGACTAAAATTTTATGTCAGCTTTCATATAGAAAGCTGTGCTACTAACGAAGTTGAATATACGATTTCCGTATACTTTTCAAAGACCTGTGGTTTATTTTCGTTGAATTCAGGCATTAATCATGTACATTAGAAAGTATGTATATCATAGAAAAGGAATGCTAAAGCTTTGATTGTAGATTAACTTCTATTGTTTGTTCATACATAGGATAGTAACAAACGTGAACGTATGTTTTGTCCTTGTTGTTTTTCTCTCTCTCTCCCTTTCTCTTTGTTGCCCGCACAATTCAATTATGTTCTCAGTAATTGATTGATTTCATTCTTTATTGGAAACATATCGATCGCCTCAAGTTATTTTTGATCAATACAGAAAGATGATAAACACTTATTCTTTCAATTTTTTGAACAGGAGTCACACTTTAACAAAAGCAAAATTAAATAATTATCTCTTTGCTTAAGTAGTAGTAAAGTATACTTGAAATTTACGATAGATAATCTCTTAGAGGTATTTATTCAATGAATAATTTTATTTCAACAATGATCATTTATCCTTTGCACATTGTTCAGCGTATTCTACTTCAATGTCTGATGGTATTAAAACTGCTTTCTCTTTCTTACAAATTAATGGTGGACTTCTAATATATTTTATCATCAGTGTCATATAATAGCCATCGAGATGTGGTTGTGGATTACTGGCATAATAGTCTCTGATATATTTTGTACATCGAAAACCACATTTTGTATATAATTTGATAGCCTTAATATTTTCTACATTGACATTTAATGTCACTTGTTTAATATCGTTATCATATGCTTGCAAAATGATGGCATTGAGTAGATTTTTCGCTAGACCATATTGGCGATATTCTGGTAATACGGATAAAAAGCATACATAAAGATTATCTTCCTCTGGGATATATCGTGACATTAGAGCGGCAGTAATTATTGACTGATATGGTGACTCAAAGACAAGAACATCTGGACAATGATCCAATGGATTAAAATAGGACTGTGTACGTTCAAATGATGCTCTTAGAAAGAGATCGAACTTATGATTCCATTCAGCAGCTTCGACCGGTGTACTCGTAGCTTTTAATCTTAATCTATACATTCGATGTTCATTCACATCTTTAACATGATCATATTGAAGACTAAAAACAGAATTTATAGTAAGGAAATTAACGATCAGATTGAACGTTAAAATATTTATTTTCATAATAACACAGACAAAAATACACACATCAACGAATAGACTTGATTTCGATCCTGTAAAAATGACTCAATTTTGCGCTTAAATTTTAAGACTCTTTCATAGTTTGTTCATCAATATTTTTTTTTAGAGAAAAATTGACGATTGTACTTGATAATTTTCTTTAGCATCATTGTTTTTCAGAACAGTTTTTTATTGGTACTGTAAACTATTTCTCGGACGGTCGATTTTTTTCTTCTCACAATTGTAATGAAAGTATCGATCCGGATGTCACTTGTAAGTCTTTCTCTCTAATAAAAACAAATCGTCCTTCAAATCTAAATGGTTTACTTCAGATATAGAATTTCTTCTTTTCCAGTGTCCGAGTGCTTTCTTTCCAATTAACCACTCATCCTATTCTGTTGAGTTGACAATGAGTGTATGATTGTTCAAAATGAAAAAAACGTTTTTTCTCTTCCTTTTTCTAAAAAATGGACGTAGTTAACTTTTGTGTGTGTGTGTGTGTGTGTATATATATATATGAATGAGATGTGTTGTATTCATTCAATGCTGATTTTAGACAAATAAAACATAAATAGAAATATCCGCTCTTTTTTCTCACTTGAAACTGTGCATATTTGACCATCAATTCATAAAGCTTCAAAATTACTTTTAGAACTATAGTTGATTACATATGCCAATTGTAGTAATACTAAAAAGATTTCTTTTCCTAGTTTACTATTATGAAGGGCATTTCTGTTGAATAGTTAGTTTGCAGAATAAGCTAACTATACAGTCGGTTTCATTAATCAGTA
This sequence comes from Didymodactylos carnosus, assembly GCA_905250885.1. NCBI lineage: Eukaryota > Metazoa > Rotifera > Eurotatoria > Philodinida > Philodinidae > Didymodactylos > Didymodactylos carnosus. The sequence continues at coordinate 27,514 of CAJNOQ010001257.1, forward strand.
TAGATGGCAACACGAAGGTTTTGTCTGTTTGATGGTCAGACTTGATAAGAGTTAGACCGTATAAAATCTGCTCTGTTAAAATCATTGATAGAATATAATCAATCGGTTATATACGTGTGTGTGTGTGTCGCGATGTCCTTAACCTTGCGTTAAATAATTAGTATACTTGGGATAGTTCAACAATATACATTTTTTTTTTCTTGTTCACACAATCATTAACATCAGTGTTTTTCTTTTCGTTCTTTGCATGTATTAGCTATTAACTTAACTCTAGATGTGTTGACAATTAAGAGACAAGGAAAAGTATTTTTATTTATACACACAGATTTTCTATTTCTGGATAATAAGAAGAGAAGAAAAGAAGAAAAAAAAAGTCAAAAAATCATGAAAAACCCGGAAGACATTTCTTTTACATAAGATGTTCATTTATAGAGAAGAAGAGATCGGCCTTCACACTTGGCAGTGCATAAGTAAGTATATTATAGTCTATTATATTTCAGGAAATTTCATATAAGAAAGAAAATTATTTATAGCCTCAAAATAAGTCTACCGTCATAAATAAAATAGCATGCGGCAAGAAACACGATGTTATAACTCTTCCTCGAAGGCCGAGAAACTATTTCTACTTAGCTTTATATTTTCTATCACTTCATAAGTTTTTATCTAAAATCGAGTTTCAATTAAATTTATACAGAGAGAGAATTGAAAAAAACAGCTTATGATAAAAATAGTATTATCCAAGTTTTCAGGTATTTATTCATCATTCTTTTATGGAATTTTCTCACACAGTTGTTTTGTTTTGACATAGCAGATTAAAGGCAATGATACGATGTTAAGAGGGAGAGTGTGAGTGAGTGAGTGAGAGAGTGAGAGAGAGAGAGAGAATTTGAATTGTATAGATAATTCTTTTAACCTAATGTTTCCCGTATCGTTCAATTTTTTTTTAATTATTAAAAGTACAATAGATACGTGTTCAATTTGTTCTGGATATTTACGTCAAATATGTTCTTTGCTTTAATTTTTCAAACGTTTTATATACACGCGTTCTCTTTCGGTATCATCTGTGACACACTATCACACAAAACAATCGTGATAATGAATAATTTTTTTTGTTGATGAGCCGTGTGACGCGTTCGATCATTTTTCAAATCGTTTAATATCAATTTGTTTCACTAACAACCTTGAGAAGATGGTACATGTGTGTGTGTATGTATATTTAAAACTACTTAAAATTCATGTCAATCTAATCGTGATTTAAATATATAATAAGATCTCATTTGTTACAGATCATAAGAGAAAAAAATGAAAAAAAAAAAGAAGATCAATGAAAAAATGAGAATGTAACAAAAAGAGAAAGATTTATCATTAGTTAAACTAAAACTGATTAGTGCCATAGTTTAAAACACCTCATGCACACGGTCAACTCAAATAGAGGCTAGTTTTAACCGTCTATAGCTCAACTTTAACACAATAATATACGAGTTTCGTTTGCAAGTAACAGAAGTTTACTGAATGAGAAATGTTTTACTCTGTTCGTCTCCGATAGTCGTCAATGGACAAATTAGGTACTTTCTAAGAGTAATAACAGATGGTATGGTGATAAAAAAAAAGAATAGAGTTTATTACAATATGTATTATTTTTAAACTTTTGTGTTATTAATTCACTTCTCTATATACATTTCGCATCAAACATCTTTATATGACAAAAGTGACATATTTCAAGAACAAATGAACATGGTCAAGACAGTTGTTTTGCCTTGATAAATGTTATCAAAAAAAAAAAAATTCGTATGTGACTATAATCTGGAAGGCTAAATAATGATGACATGGTTGTTTTTGTCATAATTCTTACATCTTTCATTATTGCATACATTTTCATGTCAAACATCATGGACATTTAACCTGATTTATATCGACAATTAACACATATACATATAGATTGAGTATAGGATTTTTTGACATTAAGATGAGATGAACGCGTTCAGGCGCAACGTATTAATTGACTAAAATCAAGCAAAAGAGTCGATAGATCAGCAATTATTTTGAACATTGACTTAGTTCAATATTTCTCTATTGACAAAGTAAGTGTTCACATTTTCATCATTTTAGGAAATTTTGTGACATTAATAACGATACTTTAAAAATGAGATATATTAACAAATAAGCTTTTTGCCTTGCTAAAGATAAAAATCAACGATTGAAGTATATATCAGACGTAGAGTGAAGATACCGCAATTATGGTAAAAACAGTTTCCTAAATCATTTTTACTTCTCATAAATGACTATGGATTCTCTTCGATCCATTGATTTTCCATGAAAAAAAATAAATAGAAACAATAATAAATCACAGTTTTTTTATATAAGATTGTCTGCTGTGCATAGAGAAAAACCTTGTAAAAATAATATTGTTATATTTTGCAGATTTTTTTTATTAAATATGTTTGATTGAACACATACATGCATATTTCCTTTCATCTTAAAAATTATAAATGTTACCTTTTGGGAAAATTTTTCGCTGTTTTTATGTGTTCATTTCTGTTTTAATAGCCTTGAAAACAGAGAATAATGGAATAGAATTTTCTATTGATATTATTAATTTTTCTTTCACTTCAATTGAAAAGAGAAAAAAAATAAGAGAGAGAGAGAGAGAGAGCAAGAGCAAGAGAAAAACTTGATTATCTGCCGCCATTAGTAAAAGTAAAGTATACGGTTGTTTGAACATGAAAAATATTTTTTATTCACCTTGTTTAATTTTTCTTCTTTCATCACGCTATCTACTACTGTTAGATGCGAGATTTTATATCGTTGTGATAAAAATGAACAAAAAAACATTTTGTTAGCGCGCGGCCACTTTGTATGTTTTACAAGTGACATATTCAACTAAATTGTTCAGTTTCTTGCTTTTCTTTTTTTCTTTCTCTCTCTCTCTCTCCTTCTGTCAAATTTCTCATTGTTAATAATCATGCAACATCTTCAAAGTTGTAATTTAATCTACCCTATCTTATTTAGAAAGAAAAGAGTTGTGTGTATGTAACGAATATGACACTAAAATAGAGAAGGACGGATCGATTTACAATAAGAAAAGAAAAAGGACATTTTTTTTTTAAGTTTCAATCATTATCATTTTTCTTCTTGTTGTTCACATAAAATCTTAGAAAAAAACATTAAAAAAAAAAAAGAAGTCAAGTAGGTTTATTTTCTCTCAAATGTATTCTGTAATTGAGATTTATATTGTGGTGGTAATTATTGTACACTCACAGACATAGTCATATATTTTAACAGGGTAAGCAATTGGACTTTATTTATTGTTGATTGCACTTTCTTTTCTGTATGAAATACTTCAAATACGAGAGAGATACTATTTGATGTACAGTAGATCACTTGAAGATCAAAATGATATGAGTATAGATGTTACCGAGATAAAGAGCGTTCATATTTTATCGATCTTTTGAAACATAAATTCTATTTTTTCATTACTATAATTGATCAAAAATTTTTATGTTGAACATATTAGAATTGTTTTTTTTTTTGCTTACAGAATAAAATCCAATTTAGTTAACTATAACAGACTAAACCAACTAAAAATGCAAACATATCGTTAATCTATACTCATTATAATCTACAACGTATATTCTCTGTGTTTCCCATATTTTTCATAAGTCTCATATATGTACGTACATATATATAGACGATATTGATTTAGTACCTCGTTATGAACGGAACGCGACAAGAGAATATTTGCTTTTTCTTTAAAACAATGTGAATTTAAAATGATTATATTTACTTGGTTCGCATCATTTTCATTGCATACTATTTATTTCCTGTATGGAAATATGTCAATAGAGGGTTTCTGTATTTACTCAGCACCAATTCATATATTGTACACTATTATCGTCGTTTGTGTACTTTTAAAAATAAATGATCAATCATATGATAAAAGAGAAAAAAAAGTTGTACATATGTATACCAAAAAAAATGTTAAATTCACATATTCCTTATAGAAAGTTCTTGTTGACTCATTAGACTAAAAAGATTCATTAAACAATTTTTTTTTTTCGGATACTATAGAATGAGAGTTGTCGAGTTCAGAGTTTAAAATGAACCGAATCGGACTTTGATCGAATCTGAAGTATAGAGTCTAACCTTATGAGATTAATAATGGTTAAAATATTAAAAATTTGATAATGTTTTCGTATCAATGTTGTGTTATATCAGATCTATTCATGGATGTCTATTTGATGTTGAATAGATATTTTTATTGAACAATTATATTCTTATACATAATATGTCAAAAAAAAATATTAAATAAATAAATCATATAGTTGACTGTGACACAATAACCTTGTACGATGATTGAAATATTTTTTCTTCATATCATATCACATATTGTTCGATATATGAATGTCAATAACTATATCTTATTTTGCGTTCTATTGTTCAAATCGATTAAATAAAAAACGTGTCAAAATCATTTTGAAATATATAAATTAAATAATAGGCAAGTAGACAATTGAATTTAATAAATATTCCCGTTTATATAATGGTTGTTTTTTCTTCTGTTTAAGCTACTCATGCTTAGATAAAAATTAACAACGTATATTAGATTATATATTAGACTAACTAACTCATTAGTTCATAGGTTTTTGTTCTTTTTTTTTTTTTTTTTGATACAAAAATTGATGATAAGTAGTACTACCAATAGCTTATGACATCTAGAAAAAATAGAAAGAATAAAGTTCTTGAGATATAAAATAGTAAAGTTATCATTGAGACAGTAACATTGATGATAACTACTGTTATGTTTTGAGTCCATTTGTTTTCACGAATTAAAAAGTAAGGTTGATAATGAGAGGATAGAGTATACTTGTGAATGTTCCATTCTGATACATTCTTTCAATTTAAGATCTTATGTATGCTTGGAGACTTTCTACTGCATATTTAACTTTTTTTAAAGGTAATTTTTTTTTGGTAATAATCTTAGATGTTTGTTGTCGATGATCAGGGTTCTAGAATAGAAAACCATTGGACATTCTACAGAATTTTGTATTTCTATTTTTTTTTTTGTTCTATTTTATTGATAATTTGCGTGTGTGTATATATGTGAGTTTATCTTTATTCATTTATTTTTTTAACAACCACACGGTATAATGCTCTCGGGCATCCATCAATCGTTGCCCATTTACTTATCGGGAGCTATATTTTCAATTATTATTGTCAATATACTTGTGCCCATTTTCATGGTATAACGAAAATATAAAACAACGATGTTTCTTTTTTCTATGTGTTGAACAAAACATGAAAAGAATAATGAATCATTTAGAAAAGAAATAATACTATACGGATACAGACCATTGAACAACAACTAAATATTGATTAATTGCTTGTGATTTGCTTTCGTTTTATTTTTATTTTTTTTCGTTTCTTTTTCATTTAATTACTCTTAAATCTTTTCTCTGTTTGTGACATTGTCAAAAATATTTCTCTCACATATGGACAAGATAAAGTATAGTTGTATCATTCGTTCAAAAAAATTAAGACAAATCTCCTTTCTAGTGATGAGATAGAGAGATTGGTGTGTTTGTACAAGTAAAGTAGTGTAAAATACTGTTTTTACTAATGAGAGAAAACAATAGAAAACACTTTCGATTTTTTTTCTTTTGCTTAATGAATATTTAAATTGAATGAAATGGCGCATTTGTATAAATCATTTAAAAAAACACTTATCGTTATTGCTCTTCAGACACTAGTATGTGTTGAAAATCGAAATAGATTTTGCATCGAACTCTATCAATGAAGTTTAGTGTAAGAAAATTAGAAGCGTAAACTATTTGACACTGACATCGAACAAATTCTATGGCAGACAGAACCTGAGTGAGCATGATTGTCATCTTCTACTATCTATTTAACTTTCTAGACAAGGATATCGTGACCTTCAGATTTTTGGGTGAGACTTAATCTGCTTTCTCTTTTGTAGGGAAAAAATGTGGAGATTATTCCGTTGAGTGTCCGCTAGTCTCGACATCTCTGTTGCTAGAAGCATGAATGTATTGTACTGAGTTTTATGTTAACTCTCATCATTTTTTTTCCTCTCTTTCTTTTTTATTGTGTTATCTCGTGAGTTTACTATACTAACGAGGGAACCACCCGAGGTTATAAATCGAGTTTGAGTTGGGACTATTTTTGTTAGACAGGTCCTAACGAGTAGTGAAATACTCCAACGCGGTTTATCCTCATGGTGCTTTGTTGCCGAGATACTGAATTTTTAGTCAGTTTTTGTCTATAGAGCTTGAATTTCGAGCAAAATCCGACTTTCGAATTTTGATTTCAAACTTGCCACACTTGTAGCCCATGGTCATAGTAGTGCGACGGAAAAATATCGATGCTAACAAATTTTCCCGTCTTGA
>CAJNOQ010001258.1:0-33910 GCA_905250885.1 Didymodactylos carnosus
TTATGATTAATAATCTACAAATAAAAACATGAAAGTATTTAAATCATATAATAACACAAATAAATACAGGAAAAATGCTTTTATAGTACTTGAAATAAATGGATGATGATGAGAATAATACCCACCGCAGTTTATCGGAAATTAATCATTGTTCTTTATACTACGAAATGATGTGAAGGATGATTTATTCATTAAAACAGCATATGGAACAAGAATGAAATAGAAAAAGATGATGATTTTGTATGTGATAAGATAAAAAAGGTGTGCTTATTCCGTGCACTTTTTCTGTTTTTGGCTAAATAAATTTATTGGATGAAAGTTTTTAACTTAATAAAAGCCAAATGCAATTTACTTTTGACATTTCGCATTTCTATCCTCATTTTTTTCGAACAATTTATGACCGTCGAAATACTCACTACTGGGATACTCTCTTAGCATAGAATAAGTGACTATTTCTTTAATCGTAAGAGAATAAAGCTACATTTTGCTTTTTATTTTTACAGTTCAAAATTGTCATTCAATGAATTTACAGTACTAAAACAAAAAGTACACGAAATAAGCACACCTTTATTTTTTCATCTGATCACATTCCAATTATGTTGCTACTTCTAGACTATATTTTTTATTTTTTTTCCTTTGATGATTTTACATCCATTTTGACTGATCGTTTCGCAAAGCTACCCTTTACTTTTGAAAGTGCATACTATGATTAGTTCGAACTAAACTGTTTTTAAGTTAGATATGAAATTATGAATCAAAAGAGACGCATTCTATGTTGAACTAGACAAATAATTTTAGTAAATTGTCGCTACAATACAACGAAATGTTGCGACATCTATAAACAAATCGAATGATATCGACTAATTAATCGCTGTATATTCAAAACTTGTGTCGTAAGCGAATAAATTTCAATTTATACGCGGATCAACTTAAAGTATTTCGTTTATTTGAAAATTTCACATCACATGCCGAGAGAAAAGAGATGAAACAGAATTTTGAACAACAAAAAATAACAGTAGCACCAAGTTTGTATATAGGACTAGTAGAAAGAAAACAGACAAAATAACATCTGACAAGTTGCTTTCGAAGAGATAAAGTGATAATAATCATCAATATGGAAGAAAAGTAAAACCTAATACAAAATGTAAACAAAGAGAGAGCAGAAGAATTAACAAAAAAAAGACTTAATTGAAAACAATAAATAAACAATCTGCGCAAGTTAAGATGAAGCATATGATGTCTCTATTTCAAATTGTGACTGAACATGATTTAAATTAACGAAGTCAATATTTGTAAATATTTCTTGTTGTGATGGTTGTATTGTATCTTCTGACGGTACTATTTGCTGTTTTTCAATTATTTTAGAACTTTGATCTAATGATGAAGAACAAAACGAAGATGTTGAAGAAAGTAAAGAGATTTTTTTTGTCGTTGGAACAGATGGCGTTTTATCATCCTGAGTCTTAAAAATGAAAATAAAAAATTGTTTAACATTTTGATTATCTTACGTGGAATAGATATTATGTTCAATTAATTCAAACAAGATTTTCACCTGAGCAAATACCAGACTAGTGTCGAAGTTGAGAAAAACCATCGTTGTTACAAGATCACACTCTAATTAATCAGCAAGGGAATTTGCATATATCAAATTTTTGTGTTACAAACAATTGTATATTACATCTTTCTAACATAATTATCCAAAAATCTAAAATCTCAATTAAACATACTTTGACAGTTTTTGCAAATAATGTATCGTATATTCGTTCTTGATCTTTCATTTGTTTCTGTTTTTGTTTTTGTATTGTTGGATCAATTACTTTAGGCTTTTTCACAGTAACTATTGGTTGTTTTCGTGGTTTAATTATGACTGGATGATATTTATTTGATTTAACTTTTATTTCTGGTGCATCTTTTCTACGAATTGTACATTCATAATTAGCAAAACGTCCTTTTGGCCATTTTTTTGCCGCATTTGTCGATTCAATTTTGTATAATTGACTTAATAATGGATTAGTTGAATGATCAACAAAATTTTCAGCTAATGAATAACTGAATATTTTCTGTGGTATCTTAGGTAATCTCTACAAAAAAAAAAGAGAAAATTTATTAAACCCAAAAAAACAAATTTATCACGATTTACATACCGATAAAAACGGTCTTGATGTTGATTTAAATGCATGTTGTTGTAGTCTTTTAACAGTGTGATGATGAGTAGGAAGTTGGGACATGATAGTATCTAAAATAGGAATCGAACACAAAAGTAAAATAAAAAAGCGAAAGTATCTATCTTTACTCTTGCTTAGCTATAGAATTTTACACAAGTATGCAGTTCTTTATGTAATATGTTTCTTTTTTTGATTATATGATGATCGGATCAATTTTTACAGTTAAGGATTAAAATTTATCCAGTGAAGGATTGCGAAAATTATTACGTTAGGTATAATTCGCTGAAGAAATTTTGAAATTCTACTCAACAAAAGCGAAAATACTTTTCTAAAACACTTTTACCAGCAGATTCACTGAACTTTCATGAAAACTTCTTTCCTCGAAAAATACTTCATCGAAAGATCGGAAATTTTTTCGATATACTCATGTTTTTGATGAAAGCTCACAGTACGCTCGCGCTCTTTCAAAATGGCGAATAGATACGTAACACATTTTTTATCAATATTTTTCGAAACATCCATAAAAAAATGCTATGGGGTAAAAAGAACCCCGCAAGAAAAATCTATTTGAAGTATCGATACACAGTAACATGTTCTCGTTGATCAAAGTGCGTATAACTATGACTCTGTTCTAGGCTAGATGCAACTTAATAGTGAAAATTGAATCATCCGTTGTTTGAGTGAAGTAGATTGCTTGGATCTTTCAAAAATATCTGAGAGGACGAGTATAATCAAAACCGTGCTAAAGTAACATATATACACTCACGCTCATTCTCTATAGTGGTAAGATTACTTCATCCTCTATATATTCTTTAACAGAAATTATAGATGAAAAGTTCGATTGATGATCGAAAAGAACCGATGTGGTAAGTGAGCATTAAGAAGTATCAGAACCCTATGAAATAGGTTAAATTCTTTACTTTTTCAGATTTTACATAAGATAAGTACGTCAATAGTTCATTGAAGCGAAACGGTCTGTTTACATTCCTGATCAGTCGTTTTTGATGATTTTTTGTACAAAAAGTATTAATAAGAAAAAAATATTATTTTTTAAAGAATATATAGTAAATACGGTTTATATCGAAAATTTATTAATAATGAAAATATTTTTTAAATTCGTATTCATGTTTCGTGTATCTTATCTTATTCCAGAAAAAAGTAGTGCTCACCAATGTGGTAAAATAGCTGTTTAATCGACAATTTTTGTTTTAAAAATCGTGACTAACCATCAGAACTGTGAATAAACATTCTTTTTCTCTAGCAGTGTTCATCATGCTCATTATGAACGCTATCTATCATGATTCTCTTTAATTAATCAAATTTTTTCCTTTAATTTCAGGTAAAAAATGGGTTCTTTATTTAGTTCTAAAAGACGCAGCATATATGCCTCTCAAGAACCAGTAAACGCACCACCGATGAATCAACTATACAATGTCGAATTTGGATATGCTCCTGTGGGACCAGCAGGCTCTATGCAAAGCGTTCCGAAACGCGTTATGTACGGGGTACCTCCGCACAAACGGCGCAGATAAAAAAAGTACAAATGATTCTCCAATTTTCATTAAACTGAATCATCTAGTAATGATTTATTATTTATTAATTTTACTGTTATATGAAGATAAACCCGTTGAAAACTGACGTTTAAAAAGATGAAGGAATCGGTAATATAGAGCAGAAATCTGTTAAAAGGTTTCCATAATTTTCTATCGATTGTATTCAGTTTGAGTAAGAAAACCAACATCAATTCTGAAGATAGACGATACAAACACGCCAAATCGCTCGTTACATAAATACTGATCCATATATGCATATAACTTTTTCCAAATTAATATTTTGCTGATCCTAAGTGAATAGAGACGATAAACAACTTCTATACAATGAGCATAGATTCATAGAATATTTGGGTTCTGAATGTTTTTAATGACGTATGGTTTTTTTCGGATATTGTCTGGTATAATCTGTTAAAATTGAAGTTATAGTTAGGATTGATGCGAATCCTATTACCTGTTCATACTTAGATTTTCTTCTTAAAAATTTCGATACATCGTTAAAGAAGTCAAAACAAACAACAATAATCGTGCTTGATTTTGCGATAGTTCTTTTTATGGCATGTACCTAAGATGGTAATACATCGTCATATATTTTAATACAACGAATACTATCGCAACAGCAAAATGCATCGTGATATATTGATTTCTTTGATATTATAACAGACTAGATGTGGCTCAATCACTACATCATGGAACATACGATAAAGATGGCACGTTCTATACAAATCTCAACAAACACTCATGAACAACAATTGTTTGCTCTATATTTAAAATTGAAACAATCCTTCATGTACCGATCATAGCCAGCACAGCTAATAAAATAACTCACTCAATACTCCTGTTTTTTTAATTAGAGTATTTTTCGTCCACGATTAGAGAAAAATCTGCACGGACAAGATTTTTTTGTCTGTGTCCATAGACCTTTCTAGGATATTTGTCCGTGCCTGTCCGTGAATTTTTTCGGCTGCCCGTGTCTGTCCGTTTCTGTGGATATAAAAACTGTAGTATGACAAAAAACCATGTTTTAATCATAAATATTTTCTTCTCTTCTATGAAACCAATTAATTCTCTTGTATATTTCACCGAAAATTTTCTATCATGTTCTTTCATTGACAGGTCTTTTACTACCTATGCTTCATTCACAAACAATTCATATTTGGAATTTATTTGTTACTCAAAAAGTTCTCAAAAACCGGTGTCCGTCAGAGAAAACGGCTGCCCATTCATGCCCACGGCCACTGGAATTCGTGCCCGTGCATATCTCTACTATTGATTATAGTACTTGACTGCTATCATCTATAACAACAAATAATGAATTAAAGTTTGTAGTAAATGTCTGTCATTTCTAACAATCATATTAACTGAGATAGAGATAGTAGAACTTGTCAGTTACTGGTTGAAAAGGTAATAAATTGGTGCTATGGGTAACGCCAACATCATGCAGTTCTGTATCATTTGAATAATGATATCTCAAAGGATGTACATATGACCTGTTTGTCCACCCGTAGGCTGAGGCCTGACATCATGTACAGCAGATATCATGCAAGAATACACTGTACAAAATAAAGTGTGGGAATTCCCACATTTCTGTTCCCATGCGATTTTGGATCTATTTCCCACATCAATTTTTCTCCCGCTCGAAAATTTTTGCTTATTTTCTTACACAATAATTTCCACGTTTCGGAAATTTCCCACAGAATTTTTGCCACACCATTTTCATTCGTTTCTCACAGTACCCCACACATTATTTTTTACAGTAAAATACTTTTATCAGCAACTATGAACAACGTCAGAGTTAAAATATTATTTATGTACATATTTAGAAGTTGTCACTTTTTTATTAGTGACGCGTGTTCTCATACTCTTATAATCGACAGAAAAAAATCGTGTATAGTTTTGAAAAACAATTTAAACGCTGATATGACTCCATTATTCTCACTCGAACTAGTTCGTTAACGGTAGAACTACTGCCATAAATGAACAAAGCAAACGGCATGTAAGTATAAGTTATTCAAACATCTATTTGAAACGTATGAAAAAAGATACTCAAACAGTATTCGAACTATGCATCATACATTTTGTCGATGGTATGTGTGTGTGTACTTATTTTATTTAGATTATTGTGAGCGTATGCTATTTTCATACAATTTTTTATATTCTTTAATTATAAAAATAATGATAATGAGTCTATAAATTCAGATCCAACAAATAAAACCATAATAAAATGGGCAAATTGAATATTCTAATAGTCATAGTTTGTGTTCAGGATGAATTATTCAATTTTCAGACGACAATTTCGATGAAATTGATCGTTAAAATGTAAGAATACTGTGGATCAAAAGAAAAATAACAGATTGTATTTGCCAAACTGTTGAAAAATGCATCAGCACAACAAAAAGCTTAGTGTGTAAATCGACTACAAACGACCTCAAAAAAAAAATTTCACGCGCTTCTATATCGTTAAACACACGTGCATGTGTACGTTGTGAGGAAAAACTATTAAAAAGGCTTAATTTAAGTTTCTTAACACTGATTTCATTCCTTTTTAAGCTTTATATATTGTAACACAAAAATAAGTTACTTTAGATCACTACAGAAGTAATATCGACTTTCCAATCTACACAACTCTTTATATTATATAATCAAAAGATGGTTTGATTAACCCATCTATGTCAGCCAAAGACTAACTATGTTCCACAACGACTGAAAAGTCGACTTAGTAAAATGACAGTTAGAAAAGGTTAGAACACAGGGACTCTGAACAGCATTTGCATTTGTTATCGTAATGAGCACAAGATGTCCTGTCACAGATCTCATCAATTAGATGACTCTATGTTCTATGCACTGTCAAGCAGCTCGTATGAGTAACAGTTCGATTAATTATCCCCTCAAAGAACATTTACTTGAACCTTACACGTCATACGTATTATACAGTATATATGCACTGTGAAGAAAAACGATGAAGTCTTTGAAAATATATAGATTGTTCAGAAATAATTACACGATAAATAAAACTTTTCTTACTGATCCGAGTAGAAAAGCCGTATGGAGAAAAGAGAGAAGAACTTTTCTGGTGAAAAGTAATAACATCTTTCTGTTTCACTCAGTGAACTTGATAAATGATAAAACATACGCATCAGTGTGGACCACCAGAGGCCTGAATCCTGGGTGGGTGTGTACAACCTATTCAGGCCCTTAATGAAGACTGAAGGCGTTCTAATCATCACACAATAATCGCAGGAGTATTGAAAGCGTTAATAAGTGTATAGAAAGTATATAAAAGAATCCGATTTCTGATCTAGGTGTCTAAATGTATTTCACACATTCTATTCATTTCTTTCCTGCAAAAAGCATATATACATTCGCAATTCTCACCTTTTCGTTAACACACACACACACACACACACACACATTCTCTCCCTGCAAAGAGCATACTATGCTTTTACAGTTCGAAAAAATGATTGTGATATACGTTTTATTCCGTAAAACTATAAACCCATATCGAATGATATATCAGTTTGTTATCAAGAAATTTAAACCGTTAAAAAGTACCCGGACATATCGATGAGTTGTTTTCTGTTTTTTTATGTTAATTAATATATGAACAAGCAAAATTCTATATATATAGGTACATATACATATATAAATTAACAGGATAAAAACGAAAATTTTCTATACAAACAACATCAATATACGGAAATACAAAAAAAACAACTAAGATCAAGTTATCTGCTTTTACTTTATTATTTTTATTTCGAACTAAAAAACACATGGAAAAAACAAAAACAAAATTTGCGTAGCACCATACTCGTTGTTCAGGACAAAATACATAAACAGATTTTTACATACAAAATACAGTTATTCTAGCCTAATAGACAAAAAAAAACCGTGAGCAAATGCAAAGGAAAAAACAGTCTAATTAGTTTGTTTTCTAAGCAATAAAATAAATAATATTTACACAAACGCATACAGATGAACTGATACAACAATCAGGAAGAACGAAATGACTGGATCTTTACTATTCTTTTAATGAGTCTAGTGCATCGCGTACAGTATAGTACAAGATATTTTTTGCCTAAAAATAAAAAAAGTCCAAAATAAATCAGACGCTTAAATGAACACTTCTTAACTTTTTTTACCTGAAGGATATCAGCATGATTTGTGTGTGTTTTTGATAACGAGCGAAATTCATTAGTTGTGATTAAACAACGATCGATATTCTCAGGTGACACAAAATCTTCAGCAATTTTAATACATGAATGTAAGTTCTTTACCTAAAATGATGCAAACTTATTGTTCATTAACTCGCGCATCCACTATTTGATAAACTGCAGATTGACATGTACTGTTAGTACATGTTGAAATTTCAACGAAGTCAGTTTCATACTATAAAACGTACCTGGTGCGGTGCGCCAGATGGGATAAACACAGCATCACCCAGATATTGTATGATTGGATATGAATAGACACCAAATTTTTCTAATTCTTCAAGATCGTTTTTTTCTAAATATGTTTGTTGGTCATGTATTGGGTCAGTACCATACGTTTTCTTTTTATTCTGGAAAAGAAATCAACAATACAGCCTCCTATTACGACCGAACTCAGTGGACTTAGTAAAAAGAAAGACTATTACGATTCACTTACTCCACGTATATATTGACGAATTGTTGGGACATCGTCAGCTCGAAATAGATGCCATAATGCTCCAGCAAGTTCGCCATTATACAATCGATTTAATTGTGCACAGCAAACATCCGATGATTCAATAATAGCTCTTACATCTGAAATCAAAAATGCGTATTTGTGAAAAATATCAAATGTTTCTTTTTCGTCTAACCTTTAATTTCTCCTTCTTTGTCGTCGCCGTTTTCTCCTTCGCCTCCGATACCCTACAACGTGCAAAAATATTCACGTTATTAAGGAAAATTTTAGTTGAACTTTGTATTATAAACGCAGATCGTAACTGATTCAAGTGAAATAAGTGATTGACTAAGAAAAGAATTACCCACCACATAAACCAGTACGTTGACAGCATCCGATGTATCGATATGAAGATTTGTGGTTCCAGCTTGCTTCGTTCCATTTACTTGACCTTGAAATAAAAACACACGTTTTACATGTCAACTGCAAGATTACAAGCTATAAAGAGTTGATGGCTCGAAAAGAAATTCATCCTCCAATGGACAGACAGTTTAAACAAAAATTAGCTTATTCATCATGAAAATCGACTATTTTCTGTTTGACGTTTCGTCTTTATTCAGTCAAACAGAAAATAGTCGATTTTCATGATGAAAAAGGTTGTTTATCTCTTATTATCTATATTGAAATTCTTCACCTTACAAAATGACTCAAAAATTCGCTTACTATAGGCAATATAAAGTTTTGGTCCTAAATCCGGTCGCACCAAAACACTCGGAAGACGTTCAACAATATTTAACAGACCACCATGTTTTGTTTCACCATTATAAGAATATAAACGACGAGTATAATCACCTAAAAAAAACATTTAGCATTATTTCCAGAAAAGTTCTTGAATAAAAGATGGATAATTACCAAATGGAATATTTCTCATTAAGTCGTCTAAAAGCGATGGAAAAACTGTTGCAAAATCTTTTTTAGTTGGCCAATCTTTTAATTTTAATATACGCCGTTTCCCACCATTTTCTTCATTTAAAAGTCGTACTAAAAGAGCAAAAGAAACAAATAAAAGCATCAAAGAAAAACGAACGCATTTACCATTCAGTTTTTCAAATCCATCCCAAAATTTTGTTAATTTTTCCTCATTCGACTTAATCGGTTGTAGTGTTTCACAATCATAAAGCGATGGTGTTTCATTATGAGATAGCATATATTCCTTAAACGATTGTGGTTGCCATAGGCTTTGTGTTAAGCCTTTATGAACATTTTTCACCAAAACAGGCGTTCCAGCCATCCATACTTTTTTAAAAAACTAAACAATGACAAAACAATAATTAATTTTACGAATAAACGTATAAGATCAAGCAAACAACATACTTTTTTTGAACTTTCCGTTATCCATTCGTTAAAAACCGGCAAACGATTTTTACAATAAAACTCCGCGTTCGGATTATTCTCACAATCGTTTATACTCCACAGTTTTTTAACATTGTCTGCTTCATTTCTTCTTGTCACATATAAATTACGAATAAACGTTGACGTTATATCATTTGCTGCAGATGGTGATGTTGGTGAGTCAAGAGTGTCTTCACAATTTATCGATTTTGATCTCAGATATTTCATGCATTCCAGCCTTAATATATCCAATCCTAAAAGAAAATGTAACAAAGATGTTAAAACATGAAATATTGTTGCTGCAATATCATTACGTACTTTCCCATGGAATAAATTCTGATAAACGAAACAAACTGTGTGAATGAATACAGACTTTATTTGGCTCTAAACAAAAATAAGAAAATATAAACAAGATTCTTTATCTAGAACTGACACAAAACATCAACAGAGATGCTTTGTTCTTTGATTAGTATCAAAATTCCACACATAAACACTCACTTTTCCTTTTTTCGATATTATTCGTTGCTTCATCAGAACATTCAATACATCGTACATAACCACAGTCCGTACAGGTGTAATGATAATTGAATAGAGTTGTTGAACATTCATCACATGTTTCTCGATACCCGTCAATACATCGTTTCCATATTCGTTCTTAAATAAGAAAGTGAATGTAGCACTAAATGAACTGAGATCATGAATGATTATAAACATACTATCGTTGTTTTTCATTAGATGCTGTTCATGTAAGACGAGTTTGCACAACACTTTTCCAATTTGATTCAAAATATGTTCTGATTCAACTGGCGTTAGTTTTTCTTCGTTACCTATAAGTTAAACATACAATTAAAGTTTTGAGAAATAGTCAATATTTGTTTATTTATTCATTCTTTAAAAGTTCCTTTTTATACGTACTAGAGTTCGCTCTTACGACTGATTCAAGATCGTTATCTTTGGCATCCTCCGATGTTGTAAAACCAGCAATAGAATATTGATCACTATCACGGATTAACCTGAATTAATTAATAAAGTTATTTTGATTCATAATTTCTGAGAGGCTTAAGAAATCGATGGGTTCCTTACATTCGACAGTATTGAAATCGACAACCAGTAATGGATTGTTGCTGTTTTGATGCTTGTGGATTTTGTAATCGAATTTGTTGAACTTTTTGACAATCGATACATCTTGTGACATTTACCGGATATGATGTGCAAAATTTCGATTGAGGAGCTATTTACATATGAGAAAAGAGGCATTTAGTAATACTATATCTCATATGATTTTCTACCGAATATTAATTAAGTCCTCTATTGTCATTTTTAAGCAACACATGTGTTTTATTGTGACAAAAGAGTTTTCGTTTTTATCGATTAATGATACTGTCAAAAGAGAAAGAAATACTAAAGAAATTTTAATTATTTTCTTACATGGTTCATAACACCGTTTTTTATAGAGTTGTTCATTATCATTATCTAATACACGTTTTGAACTATTTGTATTCTGTATACACAATAATGCCATATTCGTGTTACATATAGAAGTATCTGATTGTACAAAAGTCTGACGTTTACGAGTGAACGTTGGAGACCGTCTTCCATGCCTCGTTATTTTGTGACTAAAATATAAAAAGGCATGGCGCTTATTCACAAACCTTTTTAAGTACTAAGTGCTTATGAACATTCGCGTATTCACGTAAGTGAATAATCAAAATAAGCTGAAATAACGCGCTTTTTATCTTGTTTCACTAGCGTCTAAAATATCATTTCTAACTTGCACTGTCCGACATACATTAAATAATTGTTAACATTTATCGTACCGTATTCTTTGTTCACTGTTCATAATACGCAGAATGATAGCTTTTCACTCTACAAAATTTAATAAGAGATGATGACAAAAACTGAATGAATTTTTTTCCCTTTCCGAGGGTCAACTTCTAACGTCTATTAACCGTAGTTGAGTTATTAGTATCTCTGACAGACGGCAAAAATGAAACAATTGTACATCTCTCTTTTATTTCTTACCCATCCTCTCTAATCTATATACATATACATAGCACGTGTGTTTATAAACAACTCGAAATGTATTATACAGAACTGTTTTGTTTTTTAAAAGTAGTGAATAGAGGAGGAAGAGAAAATATGTTCTCTCTCCCCTATACATTCTAATGAGTAATCTCAAAATTATATTTAAATTATATGAGCTAAGGAGATAGTAGACTGTTATATCATGAATGTCAACTGTGTTTGACTAATGCGCTTAAATAAACAGGAATGCTAGGAAAAAGTTTCTAAATTGAATTTACTAGCATTATTAAATTATTTTAATCAACGCTCATGAGTGGTATATACTTGATGGTACGTATTGACATTTTATTTTCGTTCTTAGTAAGTTATCGATGATTTTTCCTCTCTCTCACTTAATGAGTACCTTTAGTTATTAGCTGACAAGAGCTACCTTTCTAGTATTAGAAAAAAAAAGCTCTCGCCTCGAGCCATTGCAAAGCGATTTATAGGCATTTTTACTTACTTCCATTATTTCCTCAATCAAGTCTACGCGAAATTAAATGAGCTTGGAAAAAAAATATTTGAACTCGGTGTGTTTAATTGGCTTTAAAATAAGAGAAATGAGTTCAGTTGTATAACAATTATATTTATTTTATATAAATGAGAGTTTTGAGCTCAGAAATCAATTTATGAAAATTAATTAATGATTTTGCCAGTAGCAGCATATATTTAATAAGAAACAAATAGTTCAAGAAGAAAAAGCGTGCTGAATTACAATAGTTTTTCATTAATATTCAGTTGTTTGTCAGAGCTAATCTAACTTTCTTTGAACGACCTTTTCCCTTCTTACCCTAAGTGGCTGTAGAACTTAATGAACATTTTCTGTGACATACTTTTCCATTGTCAAATCTTTGCTTTAATTTGTATAAATCGATGGGCTTTTTATGCTCAGATAAATATATAAGTCTACCATCATTTTGTTCAAGTAAATATGGCCTTAAAGAATATTCTTATGGGGCTTAATAATGATATGGGATCATCGTAAAATTTTACAGCTATAAGAAGGAAGAAAGGGGAAAAGGTTGTCCAAAGAAAGTTAAATTAGCTCTAACAAACAACTGAATATTAATGAAAAACTATTGTAATCCAGCACGTTTTTTCTTCTTGAACTATTAGATATACGTTGCTACTGGCAAAATCATTAATTAATTTTCATAAATTGATTTCTGAGCTCAAAACTCTCATTTATATAAAATAAATATAATTGTTATACAACTGAACTCATTTCTCTCATTTTAAAGCCAATTAAACACACCAGGTTCAAATATCTCTTTTTTCCGAGCTCATTCAATTTCGCGTCCTGATAGATACGTCATTCTTTTATAGATTTATAATAACGACATAAATGTATACATACATAAAGAAAGGAAGGACAGCAGTGTACAACAGATTAGAAGAGACTTTTGATTGAGCCAGATGGAAGCTTTATTTTGATTAACAAACTAGGAAAGCAGTAAAAGGAAAATTATTTGCGTATTTAACTAAGTTTAAACTGACTTAAGGAATGACACGAGACAGCATTCTACGATAAAGGATTCCATTAATCACAAGTACGATAAAAAATGAAGAAGTAGCATGAGCCTTGTGATAATCGAGTTTTTGAGCGAAAGTAAACGCGCTCACAAAGTAAAAAAGCGTTAGACTATATTAAATTATTTAGAAGGCGTAGTTATCCGCTTTTTATGCATAGAAAACACATTTAAATGCGTTTAAGCAACATCTTAGAGCGCATTATATACGGTAAAGGGGAATCCCATGTTTGAGAGCTGTAGATGTCGTTAAGTGCCGTATGAGGCTGTTTGTGAGATATATTTTTCTCAGGATAGATAGTAGCTACAGAAGTCGAGTTTGTTTTAAATGAAACTAGACATCTGAATCAAAAGAATGGCAAATGCTTTTGTTAGATTTCGATTCCTTCAGTTTTTGTCATATATTTCGAGTTGAAAGTCCAGAAAAGTGCCTCTTCTTTCCTTTGTAATATCCAGTTTTCTCAGTGAGGAAGGCGAAATTCAAAAAATGGTCTGTCACTTTGTGATCTATGTTTTAGCTATTAAACAAAGAAAAACTAGCTAAATTACGATGAGTCAGTCATTCCTGAGAAAAATGTTTCTTGAAATGTCTTTTAAGAGTAACATAAAAAGCCCAAGGTTGAAGTCCATATATCTCTCTCGGATGAAACTTTCAGAAAACCTGTATGAATCTCTCAAAATCTAAGTTTTTTATGAAGAGTTATATAGATTCTGAAAGAGGACATTTCCGACTATCTATCCATGCAAAAAACTCAGTTTCACTCTCTAAGAGATGAGCTCCTTAATAGAAAGAAAGTGTAAAATTATTTCCAAAGACAGTTTTCTTCCGTTTTTCAATTTGAAACGGGACAAAACGCGTAATAATGCGCTTAAAAACAAAAATAGAAATAAATGATTTTAAAATCAGGATGGAAAAAAATCATAGAAAGAAGAAAGGCATGTTTTGCTACTCTTTTTTACAAAGGCCTTTAAAAACGTTCCATATACAGTGTATTATATCTTTTACAAAATTTCAGAAAATAAGCGAGTAATGTATCTGAGAATGGTCGTTAAAAATACTATCTGTTCCTTTATACGAATAAGATGAAAAATATTGTATATCAAACCAAAAAGTGCGCGAATAAGATGTTACAATGTGCATGAAAAAGTTTTATCAAGGAATATGTGTTCAGTTTTCGGTAAAAAAACGCTTTCAGGGCGGGTTACACCTTTTCAAACCGTGTAGGTCCACTTTTTATAGGTTAAATACTTTACACGAGGAGTTTTCCCTGAAAAGCGCCTGAATAGCAGATGCATATTCATTAATTTTATGCCAATGCATTGCGAAAACATTTTGATGTTTTATTATTTGAGAAAGGGTCCTGGTTGATTTGCTTACATAACTGCACAGTATCAGAGGTCTATCTTGTCTCCAATGAGTATCGTTCACACAGCTCGAACTAGTCTCAATCAGTAACAAAGATAAAACAGAGTACATTAATTCATCGGATACAAAACATCAATTGTGTTGCTTAAATTTTTACTGCTTTAACTATCTTACAATTGAGAAATGGTGAACAGAGTAGAATGCTACTTAGAAAAGAGAAGACTTTTAACAAAAGATTAGTCTTACTTTATAACAGTTTTTGACTGGCTAATGGTTTGCAATGTTTTTGGTTTTTCTGGTGATGGTAACTGCGAAAGTGAGAATCGATGACGGTTATTAATATTTGGTGTTGGCCGAATATCATTCAATAGTGACGCAGTAAGAGGCGTTGTACTAGATAATAACCGATGAAGAATCGGGGATGTTATTTTCTACAAAAAAACAATTTAACACAGTAATTCTCAAACTTTAGTAGTGCATAAACGATGGATTTACTTGAGACTGAGATTCTGACATGGTCAATATAAATTGATTTTGTTGAATATTATCCAATTCTTTGATTAAAGTAGAGTTAATTTTTTGAGACATAGTATTTTGACTTATTATCAGCTCATCTATCGAACACATCCTCTGAGAATCATGATCTTTGTTAATTGAATCTATCGATAATTGTCTATAAATATTGCTACTAGTATTATTTGACTTATTTAAATACTTCCAGTTTGATATTGTCGTTTCAATTTTAGCAACGACATCTAGATAAGAGTAAAGAAAGTAAATTCTAAATATAAAACAACGACAATAGCAACAAGTACCAGATATTGGTGCCGCTTTTTCAACATGTTTTATTATATCCGACGATTCATTTAGTAAATCTTGAATATCAGATTTAATAGATGTTTTATTAATGCATAGATCTAAGGGATATTTCGATGGACTGGCTGATGGCGTTGACGTTAGTGACGAAACATTTGGACTGCAGTCAATAGAACTAATTGTTGGCGATAAAGATAATAAGGATTCTGCTCTAAATTTTCGTTGAGGACCACATAATGATGATGTAGGTATAGATGTAGATGAAGCTAAACAAAGACAATAGTTAACATTTGAAATGACATCGTATATATCCATTACCTAGTAATCTTTTAGCTGTTAATTCGCGGTTAAATTCAGGTGAAAATGATTGTTCGTAAGATGGTGGTGAAGAAAACTGTGTTAAATATGAAGATGATTGATAACATGTTGGTTGAATTTCACTTTGTTGCCATCTATAGTGTGACCAAAATGCTTGATCTTGCGGTGTTGAAAAGCATTTTTCGTATATAAGTTGATTGAAATTGTAATAGTTCATTAAATCGGGATTATTGTTACTTAATGTGGAAGATGCTGATGATAACAGTCTATGATCATTAAGTTTGAGTTGTGTTGCCGTGCTCGTGTAAGGATTTGGCACATTTATATAATGATTATCCATCTAGAAATATCAAAGTAACATATCACTTCAAATATGATTTTCCAGAAATCTCAAATTCATTCAAAATTTTCTGAGATGATGTCCTTTAAAATCTCGTAAAAGTAAAGCACATCTTTCTTTCCGATTATTTATGAGCTAAATGGAATAATACACTTCGACAGTATAACATATTCTATAGTAACCAATATCAGTTTTCCGAAAAAACAAAATCATGTGTTTTTTGATTTAATTGTTTACAATCTATTTTATGCAGTACTGTGTGACGCACTACTGATTTATTTTCTGTCTTTGTTCGTAGATAAACAACTATAAAAAAACTAGAGGACAAAAGTATGGTTTTTAGTACCTTTGTTTACCTATAGACAACAGAAAAAGGTGACAGCATAAAATGTAATGCGATTCTGTCATAACAAAGTTATCAGTTCAATCGAGAGAGTTGAGCGCGCCGAATGACAGATGCATGATTTCTGATGCAGAGAGAAAAAAGCTTTGTTTTAGCCTCCAAGTTTTGTATAAATATTGGTCGTTTATCAACAAACTAACGACAGAAATCGGATATTGGGCACAAAAAGAAAAAAACTAAATCGGAACGGAAGCAGCAAGTGTCTGGATTAAAGTCATGGATTGTAAATTATATCGAGAATCTGTTTTCATCTAGCCATTAATTCTCTAAAACTACACAAAATAACAAGAAAAAAGTCGTCAGAGGTTACGTTAAGGCCATCTAGCATGGATAAAAACCAATGAAATTTGTTCTATGAACCTCGACTTTGATGGAATAAAATATCAGTAGGATATGAAACTATCTACCTCATATCTTAATACAAATTGATGTAACCAAAAATTTATAAGAGATGATATAACAGTTTTAGTAGCGCCCTGTTTAACTTTGTAGAATGAGGGAACAAGTCACATTTGGACTGCACCAGACAATACACCAATGGTAGAAAAAGCACGTTAAAGTTAGTTTGGGCCATGTTTTGCGTTCTTTCCTTTTAGCTCCAAATAGTATCAGTAGCTAAAAGCAGCCAAAATCAATGTGAACTGACGTAGATAACATCTACTTGAAGCTAAAAGGAAACAACACGTGTTCAAGCTACAAAAGTTAAAGAGCATTAACGAATCTGATTGGTCGCTAAAGGCTTAAGTTATCATGAAAATATGATGACTTCGGAATGAAGGATCGGTTGTAAAGAAGTAAATAAACATTAACATCTTCTCTTCAGTGCGTTTGAAACATCGAAGTAAGCATTCACTTATCCACCCAAAAATGTTAATATTTGAAAATTCCAATATATTTATAGTTCCCCCCGTGACTTTGATTTCTTAACGCATCCGAGTTCGCTTTCTTTTTCTTCGGAAAGCTGCCCTTTTTTAGAAAATTTATTTCAAGCTTCTTGTTTATTTGTAAAAAACGTTATCATTCCAGAGTTTTGAATTTCATCGTATATAATTTATTTTCAACAAGAAAAAATCAAAATTCACACATAACTACAAGTGAACACAAAAATCAGAGGCGTATCTATCGGAGAGCAGAGAGCTCATTTTTTAGAACAAAACTACAACAAAAACTTTTTACACGTTATCACTGCAGAACTTTCTTCAATAAATTCTTACGCCTCCTTCTGCCTCAAAGGTGCTACGCTCCTGAGAAAAATAAAGAGTTTAGAACACAACACAGAAAAACATGATTAGTCTCAGCTTTATTAATACTAACATGAAGTGTTTTTCATAAGTAATACAGCTTACAACAAAGTTCAGACTGATTTGTACAAACAAAAGTCAACAAATATCAATTTGCATAAAAGATACAATAGAGTAATTAAAGAAATGTGTGAACAACTATTTTTGATACAAAAAAAGTAAAAACAGCACAAAGATTATCACGAATATGTTAAAAAATGCTATTTATTTTTAATTATCACACATTTGCTATTCTTGTGATGGACTTCGTTGTTCTCCAGAATGAGCACGTCTTTCATGGTGACGATGAGCAGAAGATGAACTATTTGAATGGTGTCGACGATGTGATCGATTTTCATCGTCTGCTGACGGTGAAAGTGTCCTTTTTTCGGGTACAGCACCTATTGTTATTGTAGCTAAACTCACATCAAGATCCTCCCCAAATAATGCATCTGAAAAACGTACAAAAAATTAAAATTTTCAAGTTCTTTTAATCGAACTGTCTCTCGTATTTCTCCTACCTGAATCTGTAATTGGCGTGCCACTAAATGTTAGTTTAAAATAAAATGGCCAGTTCGAAGCTAAAACAAATCGTCAACAACGCACAATGAATACACAATTTCTTCGCTCTACTCACCAGAATGTTGCAATGGATAATTATTAGCCAAAACTAAACATTCACACGCATCAGTTATATTACGAAACTCGGCCAAACCAGTCACACCACGAGGCTGATTTTGACCGCGACGATTTCGTTCACCATCTTCAATGAAAAACATACACACATGTGTAACAGATACACACACAAATCAAAACAAACATACTATGCTCTTGCTTTCGTGCCGGGAAATTTTTTATTTTCAATGGCCGCTTTCCACCAAGATCGTCAAAGAACTAAATAGAAAAACAATCTCATCTTCACACTGATCAGTAGAGAAACAGCTGCACTTACTCGAACAATATCGATTTCCGTCATAAGTGGTGGCGTGTTAAAATAATATAAAACATTGGACGGGGCAACAGGACGATTCTTTTGTGCTTGTTCACTTGTCAAATAGCGGTTATTGCGGTTTGTTGTGAAATCCATATACGATGGCTCTTTGTCAGCCAGCTCATACGGACGTTGAACGGGTTCAATTTGTGGTTGACGTGATCCACTGAAAAGAGAGACACACGAACTACGGAACACCGCCCACCATGGAAGCAAAGAGCAATACTAACACAATGACAATCTTTTTGCCGAAGATATAAGTTGAATTCAGATTTCTCAAATATTGTCTCAGATTATCACAATTATTCATTTGAACCATTGCTGAACCATCCTTTGATTTCAGAAATTTGACCTAAATGCAACAAACGAGATGTGGTTGCAATTGATGATCAACTTGTGCTAGACACACACTTACACGCAACACATTTCCATACAAACATAGGAAATTAAATAACTTTTCACAATTCCATTTCGAGGTTAATCCTTGTATGTTAAAGACATGTGAACCAGGTGTTGGTTGTTCAGTGATGAAATGATCAAGCTGTTGGGCAATTAAATGTGATTCACTAGTTAGCATCTGCTGACGTGAGTTGTTATGACTTGGAAGTTGATGTGCATTTTGATTTTGAAAGAAACGTTGTTGCTGAGGTTGCTGTTGACTTTGATATGGACCAACATAATTTAAATTTTGTGGAAGATGAAGTGAACTATGTAATAAGCTAAGTGTATTGTTAGGTACAGTATTGTATTTGGAACTAGTATTTGTCTTAAAACATAAATAAAAAACGCACACTGCTAAGCTGTTAAATAGAAGAGTGTGGTAATTACCGAAAATTGTTGAGTGTCAAGACTGGGCGAACCTTAAGATTAAAAGATGTTCTTAGAATTAAAACTGAGTAGACAGGTCTTGCTCACCATAATTACTTAATGAACGTGGAGGTGAAGAAAGTAACGTTTTTCGACGAGAATAACCTGCAGTAAAAATAAATAATTCAATTTCTTACAGTTATTTTTGTTTATTTTACAACATGAAAAAAGATTTCTCACTAAAAGTGAGTGAAACGAGATAAAATCCATACGCAGGTTATTTGAACAATAAATTATTCACGCTGCCATGAAACCTATAAAAAGCAAATAAAGAGATTATGGTACACAAAGTTAAGAGAAAAGAAAATCAAAATTATGAGCAGAAAAATTGATTTCATAAAATTTTTTATAATGCAATATCTCTCAATAAATTCAGTTTTAAATTTATTTTACTCTAATTCATCACACTTTTTTGTACAATTTCAAATGTTTTCAACTAAGAAAGAACGTTTTGTTGAGCATATATTAATAAAAGTTTGTTCCATATTAAAATTTGTTTTTATAAATTATCAAATTTGTAAATAGTAAAGTTAATAAAAAAAAACAGAGACTAACTAAAGAAGACGAGAAAACATTAGAAATACTTGCTTTTACTTACATTTATGAAACATATTTATTCTTTTAATCGCATTGATGGTTATTATTATCATTATATAGTTGAGTCGATAATAAATATATCTTTTTCTGTTAGATTATTTTTGTTATCAATATACAACAATAAATACTTTCTATAGTAGATAAAACTTCATTTTCGGAAATCTGTTTGCAGGCACATATTGAAACCAATAGTTAATTATTATTAAAAAATGTTATTTACGTAACCATTATTGCATAATATTGTTGAATAGATTAAATTTGTTGTTTATAGTTGTTTTGCGCAAACAAATAGTTTATCAATTATGATAAAAATATTTTGGATAATAATACACAAACGCATGCATTTTGATCGCGCATATTACCATTTGGTATGTAAGGGAACTTACCATTACACATATCTTTATTTTACCTTCTTGTCTGAAACGACTCTCTATGGATAAATTAATATCTACTCACAAAGACTTTTTTTTCTGTCGTTCAAACAAGTTAGACTTATAAGTATACAGAAATTCACTTATTAATTTCAATTTTAATAAAAATTGCACATCCGTTTTGGCATAAATAATTAAAAATTAAGGAGTTATACTCTACTTAATGTAACAAAATAAAACATAAGCCTACCAGTTTCATCTACGGTTAAATCCAAATTATCTTGATCATTTCCTCTGACAATCAAACGATTAATCTAAGTAAAATAGAGATAGAATATTAAAAAGAATTTGCATAAAAGTGGATTATTTACTTTAGCAAATTCAATTTTTAATGTACAGCAACCAGAATAAATATCAGCACCATTTAGTTCAACTTTAACTTTGCTTGCTGTTTCTGGCGAATCGAATTCAACTAATGCTTGAACGCCACGTTTACGTACAATGATAATACGCAATACTTTTCCCACAAATGAACAGATTTTATGGATGACCTCCTAAAAACAGCAACAAAACAATGTGGTAATAGTCATTTTAAGTAAGCATCATGCCAGATTATTTTTAGGCAAAATCTACTCTGTCCCAAGATCCGATACGCAGTGTGTGCGTTACATTTCACAGCAGATCTAACCACGTTATTTTCTTTCCTTAAAGTCAATGGAAAAATCGTATCTTTACAGAATGTATCCCGCCAAAGCAGAGTACCCTACAAAAAAATATTTTATCGGCACTGGTTGTGCACCGGTACCGAATAATTTTTTTCCTGGGCACCGATGCGCATCGATGCCAGAAAGAATGTAAAAATCTCGCACCGATGCGCATCAGTGCTGAAGTTTTGTTTTCAATCATCATTTTGTTTTGTCAATTTCTATCTATATTAACGCTACGGTCTACTTCTAATATTTCGAATGTCTTTCTGACTTCATTTTTTCCTTCTCATAAGAGAAGTGCCGAGGCAATGCCGCATGGTTTTGGCATGTCAATATTAATCAGTGCCGCACTCTAACACAAAATTCAGCATAAACAACCATAATAAAGAACTAATTAAATTGATTAAATAAATTATCAGTGCGGCACCGATTTTTCCTAGTGCAGCACCCATGCGGCACTGATTTTTACCAGTGCGGCACTCTTTCAGCAGAAATATATCGGCACCGGTGCGCACGGGTGCCAATTGGCACTGGTTCGGCACTTGCTGGACACGGGTGCGCACCGGCACCAGCCAGTGCCAGTGAACGATGGCATGCCATGCGCACCGGTGCGCACTGGCAGTGCCGCACTGGAATTTTTTTTATAGGGTAGCTTTTCTTTTTATATGAGACGCTAGAAATATCGATTTCCATTAGTGTTTAAAAGATGTTCGAAACTCTTAGAGAAGTTATTCTCACACATGTGTAATTTGATCTTCTGTATCATATGTTTAGAAACGAAAAAGGCTTTCTTCAAATAACTAGGATTAAGTCTTCAAAAAAATATTTTCAATAACCCAATTTTTTTGAGCATAACAGTCAGTACAAAGTCGGAAGAAATTCATTTACTGGAAGTTTTAAACAAATTGAATACTAAACAAAGAAGGGAAGTGAACACTTTGGTCCGTTGTAATGCCGAAATTGAGTCATTAAACAATAGTAAACTCCTGTCTGGGGTAGAAGACCATGATGTTTTTATTGTTTAAGAATAATCAACAGTCGTTAGATTCTTCAAAAATGAAGAAAAGAGGCAATTAGTTTTCAATTGATTTAACGGTCAAATTATTCAAGGGTCAAGTAAGATGTTGGTATAAAACGTTATTTTTTAGTACATATACTCTCTGTCTCATTCTATTAAAGGGCAAAAAGCGGTTATTCTAATATTGTTCTCTCGTAAATAAATAATTCACTTTTCTCTGAGCAGAACAGTCCTCTAACATCAGTTTCAGTAAAAACAAATGACATGGTTAGATCGCTGGTTAAAACGTGTATATTTTTCGAGTGCACACATTCAAAGTGAGATTTTGATACTCTCGAGTTAGCTACACCGTGAACTCTACTGCATACTTCATACCAAATCTCCTATGAGCAAAGAGAGCAGATTTTGCCAGCAATCTTCCAGGGACGTTTTTCAAGAAAAAGCTTACAACTGTAATGGGATATTTTGGATTTTGAATAGTAAAATTTAAAACAGATGTTTCAGATACACTAGGATTGTTGAAATGCCCATATTCTCTAAAAAAGAAAAAGTATAATCAAACAGTTTTTTTTACTATATCATTGATTCTTTTTAAAAGAATTAATATGTTGGCAGCGAATTTTTCATTTTTTTTTACTTTGGAGTAATCTCAATTGCTATCAATTATCAATTTAGTTCAGATTCAACAACAACACATAATGCTTACTCATATCGATGATCCACATCACGCTCATTAAGATCATCATCCTAAACAGAAAATCAATGTCGTTTTTAATGTTTTATTAACAAATGATGCTCGTATATTTACTGATTCTGCCCAATCAGCACGACCAGGAATACCAGGTTCATCTCTAACACGCATACGTTTGCTTCCTTGACCACCATAACCGCTATTTGCCATATGAAGACTCGTATTACTCCCAGGTCGATGATGTTGCTGTTGTCCACTTGAAATATAAATGGTAAATGTTAGAACAGTGAAAAAAATGAAAGTATATTACAACCAATTACCCATTTGGTTTTTGCATCGAAGTCATATTTGACGACGGATGGTTATAAGAATTCGGGGGTAGTCTTCTTTGTTGATCGCGATTCATTCTGTAATTGAATCTAAAAAAGTTTGCTGTTGTTATTGCAAAAAAAAGTGTCAGAAGACAATTTTGCGTATTAATACTCTAAATTTGTCCAAAATGAAGTAGAAAAAACGCTCACAATGATAAAAAGCAACAAAACCAAGTAAACATGGATTGTTAACAAAATATAAATTCTATCGGCACAAAGGACGAGGCTTTTCTGTTGGTGCGCATGTGTCATCAAGTCTATCAGAAGCTACAAGCGACTGTATATAAGCATGAATCAGAAACTCGTGGAAAAAGCGACGTTTCCTGCAAATTAGACCGTCAAATTTCGAACAAGAAAACATCTGTCAAAAATTTTTGAAACGTTGCCAGCAGAGTGGGATGAAGCCGATATTAGTTTTCGACAAAAATCGGTCAAACATCTTCATAATTAACAATACATAGCGAAGATTCGATAGTTTTAGGAGAATCTTCACTGATTAATATACTGAAATCATATCTATTAAACAACTTAAAGATGTTGTCATAGAATTTAATCAGGATTACCAACTGTAAAAATCTGAACGTGGGACAAACTAATCTAAAATGAAAGACATATGAGAGATACCACTTATGTCTCTCATATGTCCGTCATTTTAGAGAAATTTCCAAGTGAGGAACACTTAGAAAGACAGAGTTTTACGAGGACTGCCCCTCGCGTGGAGAGACATTTGACTACCCTTGATTTAACGCATATTACAGAACTGTGAAAAGCTGGCTTAAAATTCAATGCAGTTTGTGGCATAATGACGAAAGTAGAATTGAATTCCGATTAAGATATTAGAATCAGCTTCTCAAGCTTCAATGAGTATTTATTTGCAACCCTTCGTGGTTTAGATTATATGTTGTTTCTTCGTCTGTTATCTTTTCCATATGATTCTTTATCATTATTTAACTGTCGTTCACATGCCTCCTGAGAACAACCAGTCAGCAACAGTAACCCGATCAATGTGATTTCATTCATATTGGATGCGTTAACATGTCAACAAGCGCTTATCAAGCCTACCAAACACTTGCTGATGAAAAACAATTTTCAAATTGGTTCTGCCCTAGTTGTGCAAAAAAAATTTATCGCCGTAAAAAAACTTTTTATCTTCATTCTCTTATCCGTCTCTTTTCTGATCCCAAAAGGTTTGAAACTGTGTTAAAAGATTGTCTTCCTCTTATTCTTCTCTTCCTCAGTCTATCCCTCTGGGTTCTTCGATCATATCTTCCAACTCTGATAAAGCAAAACTTTTCACTTCACACTTTTCCTCGACCTTCTCTAATCTTCATGGGAAAATTCTGCCAGCAACTGTATCAGACCTGCCTTGTACGAAGCTGTTGGACTTTGATGTTTCGGATGTTAAACATTTACTTCATAAATTGGCTAAAAAGTCACGACAAGGGTTGATGCAATTCCTTCATGCTTTCTCTCTCTTTGTGCAAATGTTATCTCCCCTAACAATTTCGTTTTTCATCTTTGTTTATCTAAAGCTCTCTGGGAAATTGCCCTGCTCGTAAAAGTAGGATTGTTTCTGTTATATTTAACTACCATCTTGTCTCTCTGCTTCCTGTAGTTAGCCGAGCAGAAGCAAAACAATCATGTATCTAGCTGTTTGACCCATCCCAGCTAGTTTAGGCTAGATACATGATCTTAAGTTTTTGAACGTCTGGTTATAAATAATTTTTTGTAAACAATCAATTCAGTTATCATCCAAAGCACTATACACTTGATTTTCTTCTACTGTTTCTTCTTATCTGAATTCTGATAAAACCGTGTTGATTGTTGCTTTTTTTGAAGCTTTTGACACTGTTTCTCGCTCACTTCTACTTAAAAAATTATCTTATTGTGGAATAACTGGTGATTTGTTTTCTCTTCTTACCTTATCTACACTCCCATGGGAGCGATCAGAAACACACGAACACACTGCAGTGTCGTATAAGTATCTATGCCTCTTTCCTTCTGCTATTTCTTCTAGTGTGTCTCAAGGAGTTATTCTTCACAACTTTAATCATTACATAAATATTTCCGATCTTTCTTTTCAACTTTCTCTTCTAAACTTAGTTAAACGTCGGAAATATTTCCATCTTCTTCATTTTTAAAATCTACCATCAGTTAAGTCCGCTGCATGTTTTCTGTTCAATACATTTACCCTTACTTTTCTATTCCTCATCGACAATACTTCGTATTCCTCCTCTTATTCAACACTTCGCCTGATACTAACAAACCTTCTTTTTTTCCGGTTTAAGGTGACTGATTGGAATAATTTTCCTTAGTTCGTGACTTCCTCTTCTCTCTCGTCTTTCATAAAAACATTATGCCACCATATTTTTAGTTAATTATCTTTTAACTATCTCAAAATTGTACATATCTTAACTTTTCGGCATTTTCTATCTTCTGTTTTGTCATGGATCTTTTTTCTTCTGCTATTCTTTTCATTTTTTTAAAATTTTATATATATACATTTGTTTCTATGTACGCCTAGCCTTTATGGGAGTTATCGTTTTATAGGTATATAACCTCTGATCTTTCAACCACTGGCGATTTATAAAAAGCGTATCGTATAGCATTTTAAGTATGAATAAACCATTTGACGATAGGAAGCAGATCCGCACTAAGCTTTAAAAACATATTTTCTTGACTAGAATCTCTTGTAGTGGAGATGTGTTGCATAAAAAAACAGTGCACTTCAAAAACGATCTGTAAATGGACAAAATTATTGTACAATCAATAGAGTGAAAAAGAGACTCAGCGATAAACAGAGTTTCTTAAATTGAAAAAACTGATTGTCAAACCAATTACATAGTTTTGCAATGAATGAAAATTTTTCTGCAAAAAACTTCAATAGAATCTAAAAATGTATAAACCAATCACCTGTGAGCCAACGACATCAGCAGAGGACGCCAAAAAAGCACGAATTTTAGAGCGTTTATATCCTTCATTCAGACATCTGTTTGGGGATGTACGTTATTTTTCTTATTCTCTTTTACCAGAATAAAATAAATAGTTTATGTATCTAATTCTCTTATCTAGATATGTATTCAGTGATTCAATAATCAAATTAAGCAGATACGACTTGACCCATAACTCGGCTACCATAATGTGATTTCGGCACGGTTTTTTTGTATTTTATTTCTCTTACAGTTTTGGAACCAATATACTTCCAGAGCTCTGAAACATCTCAAATTGAAGAAACAAGTAGGCTCAATATTTTGAGATGTTTCCGTGTTCTTCTGGTTAGGAAATATACGTTTATTAATAATATTTCCTAACCAAAAGGACGTGTGGAGCGCGGAATATTGGTTCGAAAGCTGTAAGAGAAACAAAATACAGAAAAACCGTGATAGACTCACACTGTAGTACCAGAGTTACGGGCCGCACCGTATAGAATGTTTGTTATTTTATTTCAAACAAATACAGAAATAAAAAAAATATAACATAAAGATACATTAAATCACTCTATTAGACTCAGTATTGCGTCTTCTTATGTATAGCTTCAGTGTGTATCACTACTTAAACTTGGCCGAGTTGACATAATATCCGTATTAAGTGATTCATCCAATTGATGTTCAGGTGAATAATATAATAGACTTGTCGATTCATCTTCGTTGTTTGTTTCAATGATAATAGAATTATTTATTGGTTGGTATGTGATTACATCAGATACATCTGATATCTCGCGAACAAAATTATTGTTGTTAGATTGTGTAGGGTTTACACAGCTCTCATAATTTTTTGCTAGTTGTTGTTGAGATTGCACTCCATGGCCTGTGCCTATGTGATGGTCATTTATTTGTTCGATATCGATTTTACTTAAAACACACAGAGAAAGTGCAAGTGAAACTTTTCGACGTATATTCGCCGTTGATGATAAACTGAAAATACAAAGAAAATTTTTTTTTTGTAACTGTATGATATTTTTATAATTAATAAGTGTTTATTACATGTTCTGCTCATCTTCTGATAGATGAAATCGATCATCATCATTTTCGTTCTCAGTGTTCATTGTCAGTAAAGCATCCAGTTCATATGGTTCAATTTCGGTAGTGCCACTATATTCTAAAAACGATTAATATGTCAACAGAATTGAATTTTTGTACGATATATTCTTTCAAAAAGGTATCTGTTACACTGTAACGCAGTCTTATCCGTCTCTGCTGTAATAAAATTTTACTTGAAGTACCAAGATTTCTCTTGTAATTTAAATGTTCACCCGTATCATTAAATTTTGTGAGTAATTGTTCGAATGTTTTGTTTTGCTAAAGAAATTATAAAATGATAGATATGTTTGAATCTCATAAAGCTTTGGATACTATAATAGCATATACCATTGACAAGATGATTTTATATTGTTTGTTTTCATTTGCTAATGAATTTAAATATTGAGGGGTTATTCTCGTATCATTTTGACATTGTGATTTTCTACTTAATTGTGATCTAATGGTTGCTCTTGGCTGTTTTGCGTGTGAATTCGGATCTCTATATACTTCAATAATCTATGCAAACAAAACAGAACTCTAGTTATGATTAAACGAACTCAATTCTTTCCACTACCTTGGGAACGAAAACTAAACATTGAGTAGATGTGGTGCAAACAATAATAAATAATGAGGTTAAACTATATGAAAGTTCAACTTGTTCAGGAGGAACAAAACCGACAAGAGCGCCGAGAATGCACGAAATTAAAAATATATATACACTAATTCCAATATATTTCGAATCATTTAGGGCTGGTATAGAAACATGACGTGTTTTCCATGCAAGAAACGAACCATAAATCTATAAATAAGAAAACAAAATATGTATGAAGAAAATAATTGATAATTTGTAGTTTATACACACCATTAATAAACCTTTATGGAGTACCACAAGTACGAACCATAGCGGTAAATTATTACTTTTACATTCTTCTCGATAGGGTACAATTTCAATATCTTGTTTAAACTATAAAATTGAAAAAAAACTTTCTATTTTTATATAGTCATGTGGTCTATATCTCACCTGTACTCTAGAAGATGTCTCATAAATGAGTTCACGATGTAATGGATCAAGTATTTGCCAAGCGGTAAGTAACAGAATATCAACAGTTAACAATAATGCAACCATACTTAACAAACGAAAATCGTGTATTCCCTTAACAGACAGATCAAATATAAAACTTAAAAATTAATGTGTTGATTAAACTTACTCTTTTTGTAATACTGATATTTGTAAATATTGAATGAACTCGCCATGTTTTGCTAAACATCGAACCAAATCCTATTGTAAAACTTATGCACAATAGCCACGCACGTGCCTAGAAAAGATTTACGTCAATTATGAGAAAATACGAGCTCTGGTCACACATTCATACCGGGCATATAATATTCATTAGCCGTTGCTGTATTTGTTTGGGCAATAGTGATGAATTTAACCCATTAAAAATAATACTAATGTATGCTAACATGCAGCCAAACAATATTAAATTGTTTAACGATGGACTCGACATTCGGATATATCTGAAAAGTATATAATCGAGTCTATCCAATAAATTCTACAGTCGTGAGAACGTTACTTGTGAAAGCGATATTGAATGTTGAAGAATAAAAATGACCATGTCATTAATAATCCGAATGAACTAATCGCTGTTATAGAGACGAATGTGTAAAATTTAACATGATGAAATTCGACCGTTTGATTTGTACGATCTCTCGGTGGATAAACTCCTAAAATTACCTGCATTTAGCAATATTCTAGCAGGAAATTTTCAGCATGTTCTTGAAAATTTAATAAATTAAAACTTTTCCAAAAAATAAGCCATTGGAACGTAGGCCTTGGGACAATTTGTTGTTAGTACAAAAAAACATTTCTTGCGCATTCAAAATATTTCCATTTTTGGTGTTGTATAAACACTTTCGAAAACTGAGAATATCTGCCCGTATTAAGACCTTCTGTCTGTCAAGAGTACAAACTTTTTGTAAAAACTCAATAATGGGCTAAGTACATCACCAGATATACCGAG
Organism: Didymodactylos carnosus; assembly: GCA_905250885.1. NCBI lineage: Eukaryota > Metazoa > Rotifera > Eurotatoria > Philodinida > Philodinidae > Didymodactylos > Didymodactylos carnosus. The sequence goes on from CAJNOQ010001258.1 coordinate 29,518, forward strand.
GTGTCTACTATCAAAATTCATACTGATCTGGACTTCGTCGATGATTTCTAATAGCCTAGAATACTTGTTTTTCACAAAGTGAGCTGTGTTTATCTTACTTAATCAATGTAAACATGTTAGAGCAAACATTTTTGATTTAAATCAGATGTTACCCGACTCTAAGTGATGTTTTAATTCAAGGTTATGAGAGTTTTAGTTAAAGCTTCAAAGAATAGGTGTCCTCGGTACCGACGATCAGCAGCGCTTTGGTTGAAAAATTTTTTCGAGTTAGGCTGATATGTGACTGCAACTAACACATCTAATACCTCGCGAACAAAATTATTGGAAATGGTTCAAAAACAGATAGTAAACTAATTATGTCGTAATCAGCCTTTTTCTTTTCTAATATGTATATATACTGTTCGATTAAATAAAAGAACAATTTCTTCATTTCTTTTGCTGTTGATGGCATAGCACTTGTGATGATGCAAACTACTAATACGATGAGTCTGAACACAAATGTACGCTCATATGACAGCGTTTTCTTCTCTGAACGAACGCACGTGAACATATTTCTTCGTACTGCAAGTTTGAAAAGATCACAGTACGTCTTTCTCATATATTTCTGTTCCTAACTTCTTTTGAAAGCAATATTAATCACAAATTAACTCTATTTCTGGTAGGCTGGCCAGTCCGATTCAATCTGAGCGATCAGGTCCTGTGCCGGCCTAAAAGATTATAAGGCGCACGCAATTCAGAAGTTTCTACACTATTTTATTTTTCGCTTAAACACACACCATTCGACGCAGAATTTCACGCTGATCACAAATATCTTATTTAAAAGATTCCTAGTGCGCGTTTTCTACGAGAAAAATTCAAATTCTTGAGATACTCTCCTTTTGCATAAAAACTGAATATCTTCGTCTTTAAAGGTTCTAGAAAATTCGGACGATGTCTTTCGAATTCTATGGAAGGAACGGGTTATAGAAAAGTATTTTTCAGTCTTATAGCTCAGTCCGTGACGGAGTTGAAGATTGTTACTTCGATCGGTCCCGACGCAGAGACCCTTCGTTTGCAGACCCAATTACTCCCACAGATTAACAGATAGTAACTTCGGTCTTTTCCGAGCTACAAAAGTACTGTGGCCGATTTTTGATTTCCCAGCTGACTTCTGGAAGACCAGTTTTCCGGAAACCTCTAAAAATGCGCAAAACATTTTGTAAATAAGTCATGGTTGTAGCCCGCGAAAGTCTGATCAAAATAAGACATCTCCTTGCTCTATACGATCTTTCTTTGCAAAGTTATGGAGTTTACAACAAAAACCCTAAATTTCTTTTTCCTTTTTCTTTCTGTAACTCTGAGATGACAATGAGCATTTAAGGCTTTTGTTGTAAACTCCATAACTTTGCGAAGACAGGTCGTGTAGAGCTGGAAGATGTCTCATTTTGATCAGAATTTCGCGGGCTACGGTTCGACTAGCGCAAGACCGAAGTTTCTATCTGTTAATCTGTGGGAGTAATTAGGTCTGCAAACGAAGGGTCTCTGTGTCGAGACCGATCGAAGTAACAATCTTCAACTCCGTCACGGACTGAGCTATAAGACTGGAAAATACTTTTCTATAACCCGTTCCTTCCATAGAATTCGAAAGACATCGTTCGAATTTTCTAGAACCTCTAAAGACGAAGATATTCAGTTTTTATGCAAAAGTAGAGATTATTTGAAAAAGGAGAGTATCTCAAGAATTTGAATTTTTCTCGTATTTGAATCCAACTCAAGCTGTTGATCACTTGAACCGACCGAAAATCCCGCAAATACGAACAGCTCATTTTGACCCATGCTCGAACGATATCTCATGAGTGCTGTTTTATGAATCGCCCAAAATTCTATCATAACTATTGCTCAACATATTTAATATTCTCCGAAAGTTCGTCCGGATCGAAATAGATTTCTTAAAAGTGGTGCCTTAAAAGTTCAACGTTCGCACAAAGTCTATGTTTTCTCTGCAGTACTACGTTAAGAAGATACCTGATGTGTTCGACAATAGTAAAAAAAAATTTTAATACTTTAGAATACGTTAAAAATGATTTTTTGATTTTTAGCATCTTCTATACTACCAAGATCAAAGAATCCTATAATGGATAAGGCCAAGACTTGTGAGCACTCGCTCATACGGCGTCGAAAAGTATAGCGAATTTCGATGGCTCACAGAATTTCGAAAATTTGAGCCTAAAACAATTTTTCATTTTCTACAATAAAGTTCCATTTATATTATCGCTACTACAAAACACATCGCTGATTGTGTTCTCGTATACAAAAAGAAAAGAAAATATACAAGGAACGAAAAAATAGAAATCCTACAAATTCTTACCGTAAGATTTTGTAAGAAATGCATAAAATTCCTATTTATAGGAATTCTATGGAGTTCTTGCTGTAGGATTTTATAGGATCCTAGAATAGAAATCCTATGAAACCCTGTTATCAGTAGGATCCTATAGGATCTGGTAGGAACCTAGTAGGATTGTTTGATCTCGATAGTGGAATGTACGTGAGTTAAGTAATGAGGATAGTACTTGTGGACCTTGTTCAAGTAAATTTACTTGTCAAATAAAATGTAAGTACTTGAATGACACAATGCAAGCAAATTTACTAGAACACGTTCAACCAAGTACTTGTTCTATTTATTTTTATTTTGTATTTTATACGTATTCTGCAGCCATACCCTACTTTTATAGAGCAAATGCATGCACAGCTACTAAGTGTGTTCAACTCAGTGGAAATATATTAGTTTATTTTATAAGTGTATAACGACTGATATGGTGGTATTTATGTACAACTGGTCAATATAAAAGAAAAGGGTGACTGACTTATCAACGTACTTGACTGAAGCAAGTCAAGTAACGAAACTTGTCAAGTTCTTGCCCAAATACTTGTCAACTGCTTAACTTATCACATATTTTCCAAGTACTTATCAAGTAATCAAGTACTTGTACCAAGTACATCCACTAGGAGAGTTATTAAAATTTTCTAATTTTGAAAAAAATGGAAGTTCTGATTTTAGGCCACAAAACTCACTATACCTCGCATGTTCAGGCGCTAAAATACACTAATAAGCGCTAACACACACTAGTGATGTGAGTGCTGAGACGTTCACATTCATTAAAAGCAAAAGAAAATTAGGATGAATTGACACGAGTTATTTTTTTACATGTACTCATATGTTAATGTACAATAATGCGTTCGAACACCTAATTTTTTAATGCGTGTGAAGCGTTGAGGCGTCTAAAAAAGTTTTCAGTCATTATAAAGCATAAGAAATTAATATACTTCCTGTTACATAAATAAACGCATTCGCACGCATTAAAAATAAAATAAAACTTTTAACGCATTTGTTCCGAAATTTCGAAACATTTCCTCGTGTAACTGAAAGGAATTATAGTATCGTTTTATGCTTACCATGCCACATAACCGGATCCAAATCTAACAATTCATCGTCTTCAGCAAGAAATATTTTTACTAATTTCAAACTGCATTCGTCTCCTTCATAACATGGTATTTCACATAATTCATTTGTTATTCGGCAAGCTAAAAACAAGAGAATAATAATATGTGAAAATTGTTTGTGTACACAATGTCACATACTCACCAACATATTGCTCGACAAGAATTTCACCTACACGTTCGCCATCAGAATATCGAACTCTACCCTAAAGTAACTCTTCAATATTAAAAATAATTGTTTTCTCTGTCGTCTTAGAACTCACCGTTACACCATAAAAGTCTAGTTTTTCTACAGCCGCTTTGAATAGTGATGTCCATCCGTGACTGAAAAATTTTGAAGTTAAATTATAATGATTTTCATCTTTTGTATTTAACAACTGTTGAAATGCTAAGGCTACACTCCATAAACCATCATATGCATATGCGTGAAAAAAACCAGATGAATTAATCTTTTTTTTATATTGAGAAATATAATCAGATAAATATGTAGCGGAAATCTGAAAATAAAAATAAAAGTTAGAATCGATTTATTAATTTAATTTACATCACCGATTACTTTCATATCAGTGTTTGATTTATCTTCGATGGACATTTCTGGTATACGGGTATGAAATGTACCATTAAGTGCTCGAACTAATTCGTCTATCGAACATTTTGTACTATTTGATTTCCACCAATTTAAATCATCGTGAAATCCCAATAATAACCATTGATAACGAGCTCCGTACAATTTTTTCCGTGCAACCTACTTACAAAATAAGAAACTTTGCTTTTATAGCAACACTTCATACAGTGTGGAGACATATCCCGATCGGGATATACTCCCAATCGGGATATATATCCCGATTGGGATATCATTTTTTGCAGCAAAATTTTTTTTATATCCCGAACGGGATATAGTTTGAAATTATATCCC
>CAJNOQ010001259.1:0-33909 GCA_905250885.1 Didymodactylos carnosus
TCTCTTCTTATTTCACTTCCAGTTATATTGTCTGATGATGATACAAAACTTGATTAGTATCGAAAGGTCGCAAAAAATGTGTAAATGCCTTACTTAACGTATTTTCAATTGTATTTTATATATTATGTTTCTTCAAAAACGTAAAAAGACAAAATATTATACATCAACGATTTATTCGGATATAATTCTGATTGATTCAGCAATTTGAAAAAAATATGATTTAATAAGTTTTGATAATATTTTGTTCAAAGTATCAAATTTGAATTACAATATTTTGAGCAAAAAAAAATGTGTTTATTTTATGATTTTTGTCAATTTATAGAGACTTTGTTTTAAAGCTAGAGATGAGACAGTTTGAATTTTAAATAATAATAAAAAATAACAAGATCTGTATAGATCAATCACTTGTCTCATATTAAAATGCATATAGATCAACAAATATTACTGAAAAAATGGATATTATAAGAGTTCATAAAGACGAATATCGAATTAAGATAGAAAATGTATTTCATCCGTAGCAAGGAAAAACTGTAGGCAGCTATCTAATTTTAATAACTCGGTTATATTCTCCATAGTTCAGTAAGACACCGTAAAAGTGATTTTAATATTATATAATTCTATAATCGCACGTCTAGAGGAGAAAAAAAGACATACTTCACAAACTCAACTGTATATTTTCGAAAAGTAACTTCATTTTGTGTACCATCTTCAAATAAAGTCCTGATTGTTATTTTTCAGACTGTCTTCTATTCAAGTAAGCGAAATTTTCATTGTATTTTTATTTTTCTTAAAGAAAACTATAATCACAAAAAATTGTATAGTTACTAAGTGAATTAATATCTACGTTATTATTGGAAGATTTCGTTTTAGAAAATTATCAATTAATTAACAAAAATGCACGCATACAAAACTGAAACTTTGAATACAACAGAAATAACTGAATAAATTTCCTTTTCTTTCATCCCAGAGTTAAGAAGCATTTTTATGTTATCAGTTTATTCGGCTGCTATATCTCTAAAAACTTTGAATAAATGATTGCCCTATTAATTCTTTGAAAGTAAATAAATCGTTAGAAGTTACTAATAGTTTTAAATGATTTTGTTTCACACAAATATTTTAATCTGAATCATCTGGAGAATGTTCGACAACCCCCCAGTTAGATGCTCTACGAACAGGCAAATTTTTCTGTTGTTGCTGAATAGTAGGAGAATTTCTTTTTGAATTTCGTTCCTGAATGTTGGATACCGTCGCTGTTGATGTAGTAGATAAATCAGTTGGTCTTCCACCTTTTGAATTTCTTGGCTCGCTTTTAACTGATGAGCTACTTTTAACTGATGAAGAACGACGTCGAAAATTTTGTTCAGGTAAACGTGTAAAATTTCCTGATTCTTCCAGAGGTTGAGATATTCTACTGTTATGACTCATTTGTGGAAAAAAAGGTTGGTTAAAAGTTGATTGAGTGAATGAATTATTGGGAGAAAAGTTTTCTGTCATTGATACATTAGTGAGTTGTTGTTCGTGTACTGCATTTGTCGGTGATAATATTTTAGGTTGGTTGTCTGATCTATTAATAGTGAAAATATTACGAGAAAATTGATTTATTTGTGGTACTTCTTGATGAGATATTGTTTTTTCATACTGATTGTTGTCATCCGACGTCGATTGCTTCAATACTTTTGAACTTGATCGACTTACATCAGAAGCACCGTCAAACCAGTCATCAATATCGGCACCTTTTGATTCTTGAACACTGTTCGCTGTAGATGGAAATGCTAAAAAATTTATAAAATAAGTATTCATCTGAATGGTATTAACTGTCACATTTACTGTCTGTATAACAATGTTTATCATTCGAAGTTAGTTAGACTCATCCGTATACGTACACATACAGCCCATTTAGGTTTGCTTTAAACTCATTCTAAGGTGTAAGATAAACTATGCAAATACACTTACATGCTAATGATTTTGATGGTACATTCCGATTTGTTTTATTATTGTCCTCATTACTTATTATATCTCCACAATGTTTACATATGGCAAAATTTAATAGTGGCTGAAAAGTTGATTGGACAGCTTTTCTCTTATTATCATTGACTGCTTTAGGATTTTCGTGGTGTTGTCGTCCTCTTCGCCGTTTTTTCAATGTACCATATACATCTTCTTCAGCAAGCATCTGTTCTTCTTGCTTTGTACGAATTACAGGTGTACGTGCTTTTTCTTGCGAAGTCGATTCATTTGATTTTGCAATATCTAAAAGTGTTTCAGGTTTTAGTGAATTTCGTACAGGTATGTCGGATTTATGTCGTTCATCATCAGCGACTTTTGCCAACATTTTTCGATGTAGAAGAAGATCATTCGCAAGTTTTAATTTTTCTTTATATTTAATTAATTGTTTGACACTTGGTGTCCCATGTTCGTCGTTTATCGACAGCTCATTTTTTTCTTTATTGGTGTCGTCTTGATTATTTTTTTCTAGTAACGAAGTAGGTTTAATTAATTCGTCCTGCAAAATTTCACGATCTGTTTTGACATTTTTTTCTGTTAATATTGTTACTTGTCGACCAAGTTGTTGTGCAAACATGAGATTTTTCAAACTAAAGGAAGGTTGTTGACCAAGAGATGGTATAGCATCTTGAACAATATTTTGCGATTGAAGTTTCATATTATTCATCTAGGGAAACAATTTTACAGATCACATTGAATATGGAACGTTGTTAGATAGTTTGAGGTCGGATACGTTTGTAGGGAAAGTATAATTAGAACCACTTACGTTCATTTTCTGGTCGTCTGCTGTTGCTCCCATCATTCTACCAAGTTGCGGTCTATCATAGGATTGTGAAAATTTAGATGAATCTTTATTCATTATGTCAGCCATGGAATTCAATAATGGATTAGTAGATGAATTTGGTAACGTTGTAGCACCACTAGTCATACTCCGATCAGCTGAAAATGGAGTTTGAAGACTAGTTGTCATCATTTTTGGAGCAATGTCGATTTCACTCTTAAACGCTTTTGGATATTTTTTTTGAATAAATTGAACAATTGCAGTTGCTAAACAAAAAAATTCAGTATACAGTAACAGATGAGACAATATGATGGAATGAAAGTTTCATTCTACCTGGTTCTGTCGGCATTTTTTGTAACAGCATGTGTGTCAATTCTTTAAATAATCCCTCAACATTGCGTATGATTTAAGTAACACGTTAACGATTTTTCTTTGCCTTTTCTGTACCCTATCTTCTTCCTCACACAAGTCTCTCCTTTCTCCATGATAATATTTTATGCGTTTGAAATGGCCACCCTTCTAATATTGTCTACACAATAGTCGATGAAGCCGTTATGTTGTTTCCAATAGTCTTCTGGTCTTGTTCTTGACATATTGATAAAGAACGAGATGTTAAAATTTAATTATGCGTTTAATATCGCATTTGATTATACCAATTTAAAATTAATTCTACCATATTTGTGTGCTTTCAAAATGTTGCGCAGAAACACCTCAATATGAATACTTGAGCGACATTGACAGTAAGCAGCTGTAGTGAGCGACAAACGATAGAGCATGGAGTAATAGTAAAACATGAAGACACCTATAGACATCTACAGACAGCACACAGACATCCACTTCTACGGACATGGGAGCGATACAGAAGTGGATGTCTGCATAGTGCTTTTGGGTTGTCTGTGGGTGTCTCTATGCTGTCTGTGTAGCTGTCAGTGGCTAAAATCTGTGGATGTCTGTGGTTGTCTTCATGTTTTACTATTTACTACACCCATAGAACATGTAAGGTACTCCGTAAGATTTGTTTGATTTTTTTTCCTTTTGATTTTTATTGCCGGAATGAATGTCTTTTGGACAGCGATTACATTGTCATATTTACGTTAAAATTGAATCGTGTATGAAATTAGTGGAGAAGTCTGTAGAGGAATTAGAAAGCTGAGTTTCCTCATCATTATTTCCGACTTTTTCTATAAAAGTAGAAGTTTAATGATGAATTTTGAAGTGGTATCCACTTTAAGATTTCATACAGCAGTCCAAAATTTGTAGGTTATTTCGTTTTAAAGACAGAGGATCATGCCAACTGTTCGCCAACATTTAAAAAAAGTAATTTTCTTCTTGATGACAATACATGGACATTCATTTTTCGCGTAAAATTTCGAATTTTTAGAAATTACACTATTTTACTGATAAACAAAGGAGAAAGTAGTCAACAAACACAATTTCTGCCAACAATAACTCGGACATAAACTTTATACCATAAATAAGCCTAACATGGAAAGAACTCGAAAAGTCGAAAACACACACTTAAGATTAATTAGTTACAATAGGCAAAATACGAGTTAAAAAAAAAGTATCTTCTTTAAGCAAATGGATTCTGTAAGTAATATTAGAAATTTTTTAAAAGCTGTTATATTTCTGTTGTAGTTAAAGTGTAGCACATATCTTCACTTCTCGAAAGCTCACATAACCTCACATAGTAGAGGATATACTGCTTCGACGCTGTCTTATTCTAACAGTGAAATAGTGCAATTTTCTAGCTGACATCGAAGCAAAATCAACTGATAACAAAATTAATAACATTTGTGTTGTTATACCAACTTGGCATTACAGTAGATTAATCATGCCGGCAAAAATAGTCAAACAGAAACATATTGTTACAATGTATAAATTTACAATGAGAGAAAAACAAGAAATAGTCAACGGTTAATTTAATAAACATATTTATTAATAACAAAACGATAAAAATAGCACCTATCTGGATTCTGAAGGAAAAAAAAAATATATATATTTTTTAATGTTACTAATTTATCGTATAGACTGAGGTATACTACGAAATACGATACGTTTTTTTGTCACAATATCACGATTATAGTTAATTCTGCGCGATTTAATAGGAGCTAGTAAACGTACAACAGTTTTGGGTTTCGTTGAATATATTGGATCAGTTGATCGATGTCGACCTATTTTTTCAATTTGACATTTAAAATAAATATTACATAATTTCATAATTTCTGTTCGAAAACGTCGACATGAGAATAAATAGACAAGAAAATTAGAGGCATGATGTAAATGTAGTAGAATATTTGTAATAATATGAATAATATATTGAGTATTTGAACGATTTTTTGTTGCTAATAAGTAGATTGAATGAACAGTTGCTGGTGTACTTGTTAAGACAAATAATACTGAACTAGACAAGAGCATCACAGTCATTATTTGCTGTTTTGTTGAAAGTTTTGTAGTACATTTTAATTCATTTGATGTCATACGTTTTTCTATACGAAATGCTTTTTCTAATTGAAAAATGATTATACAATTGCAAATAATGACTATTGGTGTAGTTGTCCAATATGTTAGAGAACTTTTAACATATTCCCAAATTAATTGATTGAATTGTCGATAAAAAGAACAAAATGATCGCATAGGCAATGATTTATCTATTAACAAATTAATTTTTGAATCATTATAGGTAGAATAATAATTGTGTGTGGTATTTAAATTTACTATTAACGATTCGTTTGATGTTTGAGATATAGTATCATAAATATACTGTGTTTTCATAAAATATGCATAATGGATAAATACTAAGAGTGATAAACAAAATAATAAGCAAACAAAAATTCGAGCTTTAACAACACTACGTAATCGTGGTAGATGAAATGGATTAAAAACAAGAGAACATCGTTCAAGATTCATTACAGCAATCACCCAAACAGATAGTAGACGAAATACGTCCGCAAAATAAAACATTGTACAATCATAACTATTAAGTGTTCTTGAATATAATTTTGTTAAAATTTGATAACTTTGTAAAAATAAAACAAAAAAATCAGCAATTGAAACTGCTGTAATAAATGCGGCGGTCGTTGTACGTCGAAAAAAATGTTGATTAACAACAACTATTGTCAGTGCATTTCCACAGCATCCAAATATTGATATTAATAATAGAATTATTGCTCGAACTCGTTCAAATGGCATATTTTATTTCTTTTGATAATTATTAATTAAAAATTCTAAAAAATATAGAAAATAAAATCAATGAAATAATAGGAAAAACCTAATTTTACTCTAAATACAGAGTCTTAATACGTAGAATTTAAACAACTGATAGCTTAATTTTACCAGACAGATATAACTCTAATGTTATTCAATCAATAAAAATATTCAAAAGAGTCTAGATGTTGAGTATATTATATAAATAAAAATTGTAACAACTTTTTAGTTTATCTATAAACACAATTTTTTTTTTCTTCTTTTCATTCAACATAAAGTTGATTTATATTAATTTTACGGTTAGTTCAAACAACAAGCGATAGACTAAATGTATCTGTCATTTATTTTTTTATTGTCATGAAACATTAAAGATCTCTAAAGACCATTTATAAGAATTAGCGATAACTTTAAGAAATATTAACTAGTATGTCTCTTTAAATTTAGAAAGTTAGACACGTATAATAACAAAATCATTTTTTTTTTCTTATCAAGACCTTATTATTATTCAGTCTTCATGGGTTTTATCTTAAATGGCTATAAAAACGAAGTTTATTTGTTCGATGATCGATTTTTTTTTTTTGACAAAATGTAGAAAAACTGAAATTATTTACTATTTTGTAAGTAAAGCATTGAAAAACATAAATCGTAACAAAGAGTTGACGACAGCTAATTTCCACTTCGATTAATATTATAACCGCGCTTGATTGAATCTTTTAAATGAAACAAAGTACTATATTATATTCTGATTCTATTGCTTGTGTTAATAAAATCTAATCGGATTTTCACGGTGTATGAAGAAATATTTAGTATAAAATAGATATTTTATTTACAAAAAGATCAAAGTCTCCAGATAAATTTTCGAAGAGTATTTTACAAGAGAATAATGTTTTTCAAAGACTATTTAGGTTAAATAGAATATTTACTATTTTCCTTTTGTCCTTCACTTATACGATTGAATAAATAGTATCATAACACGGATCGAAAGAAGGAGTGGAATGAAATTATAATCGGAAACATAAAGGAAAAAGTATGTTTGAAACAAGAAATCTACAAAATACGAGTGAGACTCTAGTTGCGAGTGTTTTAAAAATGTTAAAAGAATTTCTGTTGAACATACTAGAATGATCATGACAGTTTTGGAATTTAATTTTCAGAAAAAAAAACTGCTTGTATTTGTTGTTTTACACGACGGCGCACAGTGGGCAAGTTTCACCAGGCATGTGGTCTTTTGGCCTGCGAGCTGGAAGAAAACTTAAAAGCACGTTTTTTATAGGTTATCTTGTGTGCTCTATCTAATGGAATACTTTTCGAGTTATAAAACAGTTTATTAAGTGGTTTTCCAGAGATTCGATCTCTAGAAAACCGCTTAGAAAACCTTTAAAAAACTCAAAAACAATTGAATTGGATAGAGAATCATCGATAACCTATAGAAATAGTGTTTAGACAATTTCATCTGTTGATAATTTCAAGTTTTAAAATTTCAGTCAAAAATCCCTATACACACATGCAAGAAACAAAGGAATCAACTAATTCAAAAGTTTCCGTAGAAACACGGCTGAATTATACGCCATTCGATGCAGTTTTTCAAGCGCTGATTTCAAATATATTATTGGTTTTAAATTTCAACGGTTCCTGAACTGAGATAATCCGGATTCATGTTAAAAACCAAGGGTTTTTGAAAAACCTGTAACTCGGTCCAGAAACATTTGCGCTACTTTGCGCTAATGGCACCTTCTGCGAAAATTTCATTGAATTTGGAGCTTGGCTAAACTTGGCGCACTCACGGTACGGAGGACTACTCTTCGGAAAACACTTAGCAGAGAAAGAAACATTATTTTCTCGGTTCCAAAGCGTCTTCAAAAAAAACTTTTTTATAAACAGACAGAGTGAAAGGTCTAGTTTCGAACTGTGTATGCTTTTTACAATTATCATGTTCTGTTTTACTAAAAATGATTCTTCTATCTTAATCGCTCTGTTTTCCGGCAAAAACTGTCTTAACGATTTTCTCACTATCTATGGCACTTAGAAAAAAACTTCCAATGCCAGAAAGATAGAGCATATGCTGAAATATATGACCTGCTTACTCAAATCTTAAAAAAGCGCACGTTCGTTTTTTCACCTAAATATGATGTGGTTGTCCACTGTGCGGCGTTGAAGTACGCTTATAAAATATGCCAAGTACAATGTGTATATTGTGACATTTATCCAGTTTTGATCAATTAGGAAAGAGCGAGTAAACAAGTTAGAGACACTTACATTGACTTTTCATAATTCAAAAGTAAGATAAACGTATTTGTTTCTTTCTAGAGCTCTTATTTCGTAATAGCGTGAAAAATAGGAAAGTTTAAAGTTCCAGTAGTATTTCACGAGTTCTATGCATTGAAGTGGCAAGACATTCTATGGATCTTGACTTGAATGACTTGAAACTCATATGGTGATGTGCATAATGCATGAACTATATCGAGACAAAATTTCAAATTAATAGCTCGAACCTTTCTTGGGATGTAGAACAATGATGATTATAGCACAGCGGAATGCTTCTATTCATAACTGTAGATTACTAAGAAAAGAATGCATTTTTTACAAACTTGAGGAGATAAAGATTATACTTAGAAGCTGAACAGTTTGCAATTAACCAATTTTCAAAGAAAATAATCTAAGTTCACATCAACTTCTTGCAAAATTGTGTAAAAAATAAAAAAAAAATAGTAAGTACTAATTTTATTGAAGTGATTCTTCTAAAGGACCCACTTCACAATTGATAATATTATTAGTTAGAATAAACATATCTACGTTACTTACTCCCGTGTTTTATGTAACTGATCGAAATATTTTAGATCTTCGTACTGATAGTTTATGTCATCTTATGACCTTTCATAATTTCTATAGGAATGAAATATCTAACAAAGCTGTTTTTAACCTATCCTTGGTTATGATGTCATCGATGATAGAAATAACTAACTGATATATACATACTCATTATTTGTTTAGGTTTGAAAGAAATTGTCGCTAACAATTTTGCTGATCGTCATTGTACAAAACGCCCACACAGCATACGTGGATAGAGTAATACATACATAATATAAAGAAATTTGTGCTTAATAATCCAGATATTTTTAAATGTTTTTTCTCGCTATTTTTACTTGAGTGTTAACTAAGTTAGATATCTGTTTACTGCACACACACACACACACACATAGAGGGGTGAAAACTCGGTCATATTCGTTAAAAAAAGATATAATTATTGACTTATAGTACAAAATTGTGCTGTATCCAACTAGATAACGAATTTTTATTGTCAAAATATCTATTTTAACTGTTGTTCGATGTTTAAAGTTCATTTAGTTTATGCACCACTAAAAATCTAATATATGATTATTTTCATAAAAGAAATAGTTTTCTTTATTATATATTTGGTTATATATTCAAAAACAAATAAATTTTTGGTTTATTAAAAATAGTAATGATAGTACTTACTGAGGTAACTGATTCTGTGACATTTGTTCCTCATTTCACTGAAGATAATTACAATTATTGTGCAAACGAATAGAAAGTCTCTTTCTTCTATTCATTTCCTCATTTTTCTCTATATCGAATCATCGTCGTAATATTTTTCTTTTCTCTCAAAACCTTTTCTTTCAATAAAGAAGACAGCTACATGATGACATCCATCTATTATATATAGCAGTATATACCCAAAAAAGTTTTTTCGATTATTCATGTTGAGTTGAAAATTATATCATAATATTCTTAACATTAATTTTTTATATTATAAGATAAAAGTACTATCGAACATATTCAACAACATTTAATGTATTGCACATATATTATTAAACTTTTGATTAAACATTTTTGTCTTTCATTGGAGTATATCCTAGTCAGAAACTTACTCAAATTGTGTTAAAATCTTAAAATAATCTTACTAAGATTTTCAGAGACACGAAAAATTTGAAGATTTGATAAGATATGACGAAGTTCTTATCGAGCTATAATTAACTTTATCAACTTAAAAATGTAAGATCTTATACAATCTTGAAAAGATATTTTTATAAGCTGCGCAAGATTTTTTACTACAATAATCTTTTCAGCTAATAAAAACTAAAATAATTTAGTTTTTTTTGACAACGTAACCGTAGAATGTTAGTTGGTTATGAACTGCAATCTAAATCTTTTAGTTTTGAGATAGAAATTTGTAAATTGCACGTATTAGACATGTATCCTTCTTTTTATTTCGTAATAATGAAAAGAAACATATGTCAAACACTTAATCATTTAATATTCAAACGCATAACGATTGAGAGCTCGAAGTCTCCTTTGTGAGAATTGTTCGCTTGTCAAAGAGAAAAAAAAGACATATTAATTGCATTTGTATCATTTTTTTTTTTTCTTCTAGAACACGTAAAGACTGTCATTAAATGAGAAGTTAAAAAATGGCTATATGCATGTAAGCATTGTAGAGACTCTTAATCATAATGTAGAATAATAGCATAACTATATTTTCCGTACTATTGCGTTTATAATGAAAATACTAATCTATAGATTTCCTGGTTCAAATAGTTTTGATATCGATCGAAAAACGATACAGATCAGATTAAATGTTTTTTCATTATGTAGGTTTTTATTTGTAATCAAAACAATAAATCCTTAGTGAATTTTGTGTCATTTGCATTCTCATTCCATTATCGAAAAAAAAAAAATCAGTGCCAGTGGAATGACTTTGTATTTTTTTTACTCACATTCTAATCTACCATGAAAAATTGTTTCATGTGAATTGAACATGACACTTAGACTAAATATATTAAATTTGTAATTATTTTGAACACTACATATGATTAAAAGGCAAAAGAATCGAAAATTATTTCATGTTTTAAATATGAATAAAAAAGTTAAAGACAGAGGACCAAAAAGTTATACGATCAACAGATTTTTAGTTACTGTGTATGCCTACGTTCTTTATCTATCATCATCTTATTATCTTTTGCTCATTAAACAAAATTAAAGATTATCAAGCGTCTCAAATTGTTGAATTTGATGTACAAGAAAGTAATAGGAAAACATTCTTCATATTTGAACAATTATGCAATAGATCTTAATATCTAACACTAAAAATATATGAGTGATATTAATAAATTGTAAGTTAAAATCAAGTTTCAAATTATAAAATGATACCGAACAAGAATAAGTGTGGCAACTACGGTAAACATCTACCATCTGTCATCTGAAATGCAATCTAATTGATCATATACAATAATCAATATATCAAATCAATAAAATAATGATTTTTACATAATCATCTATAATACATATTTGTTTTGAAAAATGAATATTGTTTTGAATAAATAAGTAGAAAAGTACTGTGAATAAATATTCCACCATGAAATCAGAATATTTTCCATTTAAAAAATTTTTGTATATTTTTATTTTTATTCGAGAGTAACAGCATATTAAGAGAATATCTGAGGATTTTTAATAGAAGAGGTTTTCATCTCGATTACCATCTGGCTCTAATAGTTTACGAAAGAAAAGACATCTTATTGCCAAATTTCACAGTAAGTCAATGGGTAAAAGTGTGGTTTCATGAGCGAGAAAATGTATTCAATTGACTAATTGAGAACCCATATTGAACAAACAAAGTATATTCAATTGATATCTGGAGTCATATTGATCTGATTGAGAAATGACCATGTAAAATAATCAAGTCGAAGGTTATCACGGATAATTGAATTAGTAAGTATCTGATCTATGTTTACAATAAAGATTTTAAACTAAAAGAATATTTTGGCATTGTGAAACACATCATTAAGTTACCATTGTATAGTTGTGTTAGATAATGATTATAACGTAAGAGAAGACAATAAGTATACACTTAAAACGTGATTATTCTGTAGTATTTTCGATTGATTATCATTTACCACAAATTCTGGTTCCCTGAAACAATCCCTAAATTATATCCACATTTGTGGATAATTTAACAATTAAGGTCAGTTCTGATCACCCAGTAGGAATTTTAATTTAGAGATTTTTCAATTTAGGGTTTCTTTTATTATAAGATAAACCACATATACAGTAATCCAATACCATCCTAGTACTCATACCATACTGAATATCTGTTATTCATTAGTTTTACAACATAAATCGAAAATTTTATTGTCTATAAGTCAATTCTGGTGACCATAATTGTCTTTTATTTAATCTCTATATTTCCTTACATAAAGCGTGAGCATTGTAAATAAAAGTTATGATAAACTCTTCAGAGAAGACAAATATTTAATTCACAGTCTCATGATAAAATCTTTGCATCTGAATAGAATGAATAGAATAAAATTAAAGTAGAGCAACAGAGTGGGCTTGCAAAATTAATCGTTCTTTCACAGGGAAATGCTTGCTCATGTCTGACACACTGTTTTCTAGACTAATCACTACTTTGTTTTATAAGAGAATATCGAATTTAGTTTTTAAATGAATTACAATAACTAGATAAAATCGATAAGATAAGAAGACAAAAAAACGGATCAGATTTAAACTTCTGCATTGTTTTTAGAAACTGGTGACCAGATCATGGTGTAAGAATACGTAACATTTGAATGAGATTTATGTTGTAAAACTAATGAATAACAGATATTCAGTATGGTATGAGTACTAGAATGGTATTGGATTACTGTATATGTGGTTTATCTTATATTAAAAAAATCCCTAAATTGAAATCCCCACTTGATGACCAGAACTGACCTTAATTGTTAAATTATCGACAAATGTGGATATAATTTAGGGATTGTTTCAGGGAACTAGAATTTGTGGTAAATGATAGACATTCATATTTTTTGTAAATTATAAACGAATGTAAGGCGCACGTAATTTGAAATTCGAGTATTATTTTATTTTCATCTTATTCATAAATCATTCGATAGAGCTCGAAGAGCCGATTAAGAATAACTAGGCTTTAGCTTTAAAACACGGTTTTTATATGAAAAAAATTTGAAAATACTAGAAGGGTCTTAAATTTCGAAAATCTATACTACTAAGAAAAATATTAACATGTTTTGTTGTTTCATTCTGAAGTTCTCTAATTTATTTTTTCTGATTTCCCCTATGAAAGTAACTTACAAAGTATGTGATAAAAAACAAATTCTCTATTCCAAATTTAGATTACTTTCTAAATTAGTCTAATTCTGTAAATTAATGAGTACAAAAAAACAGGAGTCTCAGTTATGCCAGAGTCAGTAAAAGTAATAAATATCTAAAAGAAATGCTACGTAGGGATGCGGTGCATAAGCTACTAATCTAAGTGTGAGAGTGACAAAGTGTGCGCTTTACATTGTATGTGTAAGGCCAAGTTTGCCAAAGTTTCTCAATAATCAGATGATAAAATGATTATAGTGTTTCTCATTCTAAAAACTAAGATAAAGATAATTGAAACGATGACTGAAGCATAAGAAATATATGACTTTCAGAATCATCTCTTTGTATATATAAAGTGTCCCGTATAAATAGCGTATTCGTACATCAGAATAGCTATTGTTGAAAACATATGCAATCTTTTTCTGAAATTTACAATTTGAATTTACATAATTGAAAATTTGTAACTTATAACGATTTAAATATCTTCTAAATTCAAACAGAATAATCTCACTTTCCGCACTAGCTGGGTCGAATGCTTTTTGGAACGAGTAACCTCTGATCAGTACATACGGAAACAAAAACGATTTTTCATTAAAAACACTTAACAATCTAAAAACAAAAGTTTTTATAAAAACCAAAACATTTTTGAAAACTGTGATTCTAAAAAGCAGACCTATTAGTTTTGCAAGTTCTTTCGAATTCTGGATTTTTTCTCACTAATGATTGAAAAGGATTTTTAATAAAACTAGGAGTTTAGTTTCGTGAAACTATGCGAAATTCTTCCTCCAAAACGGAAAAAGCTTATAGGATGTTGAAAAATCCTTTTTTTTTAAGAATGTCGTAGCACTTTGAAAATCAAACTATGTGTGGCCAATAAACAGATGATAACACGACATGTACAAATTGATGTTTTATTTGATGTCACTCAATTTGTAGTTTCAGTCACTTCAAATATGTATGCAATCTATCAACGGTTAATAAAGATTTATCTATATTCTGTTTCCTCCAGTTTTAAATTCATTCAGCTTGCTCTTGTGGAAAGCGTGTCATTTCTCTAGCAAAAGCAGCGACCGGATTTGTTGGCATCATTTTCAATCGAATAATTTCATTTTCGGTGCCTGTAGATGTTTTTTGGAGGGAAATCAGCAAAAATTCCAGTCATTGCCGATCGTTGGGACTGGTTGAATTTGTTTTCCGCAAGAATCCGCGATGGAAGATTCAGATGAATCCCTCTGCAGTAACTTCAAACAAAATGATCATAAAAATGATGACATTTTAATTCTATTGAATAATCTGAAAGTTCTTCATCAGAAACAAGTACGTTGCGAAATTAACTTTAGTGAATAAAAACTTTTTCGTTGTAAACAAATGAAGAAGAATAATAAAACGAATTCTTTTAGGACACAAAAATGGATCAAATGATTAACTTCTAGTTTATAATGATAATTTGATTCTGTCATTTCTAAAAAACTCTCAGGAATTATATCTACTTTTAGCTAGATTATACAAAGAAAAACATTTTTAGACATCATAAATAAATGTGTCTAGAAGTAATAGTTATTATGCACTGTTGTAAGAACTATAGATCGTAGCATCGCATTTGCATGTGAAAAAAAATTGTTACTAATTCCCTTGACTTCATTTATACGATTCACCACTATCTTACTATCAAATTTCGGCTAATACACATGGTTATCTGTTGATTGTCTCTGATTTACTATGATGTTTTTGGATTTTGTCTGCACGGACACAAAAACCGTGAAACTCATGAGTGTTTTTATACGCGGTTTCTCGCAGTCAGTTTGGCATGGCTTTTTTTCATGGTTTTGGTTATTAATGCTTTTGTTTCCTATAGTTGCAATATGACGGTGTTGCTTTGATGGTTTTAAAACCGTTAGAAAAATCGTCCAAGTAAAACTGTACAGATAAAACCGTCTACTTTGAAAGGAAAGAAAAAAAGGACAGCTCTTCCAGAAATGGAATCTGGGAAGTCTGGTGAGGATGAATTATGAGATCGAGGCACAAACCACTGAACTAAGGAACTTACAGAAGTAAGTCTTCGGACTGCATACTCATCATGTTTTCGGATAGATTTCTGAAAAAAAATTCAACACCTTACGAAAAGCTATCGCTGTTGAATTTGTAAACTCTTTGCTATCGTAAATGCATTTGAGGTATAAAAGAGAAACGCTAACTGTATACGTGTGCACAGATATCATATGACACAATCGAGTGTATTCTATGACGAACGTCTAGAAACTTACGATTAGCATTTTAGGAGAAGATATTCACTATAGTCTTCTTTGAACTGGTCTAGATGCTTGTTGACGGTTAGAGTCATTCATATGTGTTCCAGATAACATCCCTTCTCCCTGTCCAAAGTGCCAGTTTTGTGTTCTTAACTGCCTGACTAATGCTTTTTATTGAATATTCCTGAGTACGAGATAGATTTGTCAAAAATCTCAAGGCTCGCTCTATTAACCTTACGTTAGTTTATCAGGAAGACTTTCTAACGCGCTAACTGCTGAAACTGAACATTTTTTTATGAATTTTGAAGTTTCGATGAAACTATCAACGAAAAAGCATGAGTAACTCTTTCATGGTTTTCCTCTTCTCACTTTTATTTTCATTGTTTTCCTTTGGCAAGCTGCCAGTTCACGATTGTATTTCTACAGTTTCGAGCTTTATGATATTTTTTTGACGGTTTTAATTTCACAGTTCTCAAACTGACGGTTATATTTCAGAGTTTTTCTTCGATTGTTCGAAAGTGGGCGGTTTTGTTTCTATGGTTTTACTTCAACAGTTTTTCTTTTATACTTTTGAATTTCAAGGCTTCCATGATGTAGTTTTCTACTTCACGGTTGTCCTATACGGTTTTCTTTCCATGGTTATAGATTTCATGATTTTTCTTACGGTTTTTTTCACCATATATGAGATAGTATTGCAATATTTTGAATTTTTGAAAATGTTGCAGTGTTCCAGTTTGATCTTGATTATCATTTCAGTAAGTTATTAGGACTTAACTAGAGTTCCAGTTAGGTCATATTCTATGCTCAGTTTTATTAAAAGTCATATAAATATTCGAACATTTTCTAATATGTCAACTGAATGAAGTGAAAATGGAAGACTTTTTGTCCCTCATACATAGATACGAATGATAAAAAACGAGTGAGCAGATGAATTGCAAAAAGGAATATCCTCATCACTGAAGACAACTAAATTGAATCATTGAGTCTTTACCAAATCTACATCGAAGGTTAAAATAAATTGCCTAATGTATCCTTATTCCACAATTCAACTGTTATCGGTCTGTATTTATCTAGTAATAATGTCTTTTTCATATTTTTTTTCTTATAAAAGACCATATGTTGGTCTTTAACTGTGTGTATAAATAAAAAGAAAAGAACACAAAAAAAATGAACTCTATCGTACAGTATCAAAAGAAAAACGAAAACATAAAACATAAACAAGTGTATGTGTAAGTGAGAAAATGAAATGTGATATTATGACTAAAAATTTAAAACAATGTGGGTCAAAAAATAGAGATGGGGATTCGCTCAGATCTTGCTCTTTGTTAACTATGAAACACAACTGATCTAATACTATTGTTTGCTGAACATAACAAAGCAGAAAGGCTAACAGAGAAAGTGAAAAGAAAAAATAACAATGAATTTTCTATGATGAACTTATCGTAATAATTGTATAAACCATAATGCTAATGATAAATTTAAAAATAAAATTGCTAATATTACACGATTTCGATAAAAATAATTCTAAATAAAAAAAATTGAAAATATCATGTATCATTTCAGTAGTAACAGTATAAAAAGTTTTTAAAATTCTATTCATACCTGAATGCTATCTATATAAGATTCACCAAAATCTGTCTGAATGGATATTTCTTGTGTAGGAGTATAGAAAGCATGCATAGAATCGGACACACAATCAGTCTACAAATATGAATAATATATAAGCGTCAATATATAAAACATGCAATTTTTGTTTAATGTCTTAATTCTAAAAATGATATTATACTCTTTACTTCATCTATCTCTAATTTAAAGAAAAACCTTGAACTTCCCTAATTTGTCGAGTCGATAAATGTCCAGCTGCTAACTGTAATTATGGTATTTTAGTCAAACAGAGCAAGGCAAGACATCCAATCATTTATAATAAATTGATGAGTAAAACATACAATACTCGTTAGAAATGATTGATACTCTACTATGATAATATTTAAGAGTATCTATCTATATGAGAAGAAATTCTCTCTCTATTCCAGTTGTCTTATTATCGTTGATCTATACTATACTATTCAATTAATTTCTATTTATTTGCTGGTTTATTAGAAAGCCAAGTATTATATGCTAGACAAATTCATTTTCAACCCTCCTTTATTAGAAATATTTTTTTGCAACTAACTACCAAATCGAATACATTCAAACTTGCAGAGAGTATCGACGTTGTTAAAAAAATTTTCCGAAAACCTTACTTTTAAAATATATATGGGAGAAATTGAAAAAAGAGTTCTTTTCAATCGTTTAGATACGGTTTAAATTTAAATAAGAACTAAATAATAATGTAATAGATAATAGAGTATTGGATGTTAGAATAATTTACAAAAACATATTCCCAATAGATTTTATAGATGGCAGGCATTTGAACAAAAAATAAACCATGCATTAGTCATCAATCTGACTCTGTTCGATCCGTGCAAATAACAGAGTTAGAAAGCAAATATTTAATGCATAATCATGCCATTCTCGCACACTCTGTTTACCTGTAACATAGCTTTAAGACGGCCAATATTGCTTGCAGTTCTTTCACGTTGGCGACGTATTTCTTCACGTCGCTGTGAACTAAGTATGGAAACTTCTTCTCTTGTCATACCTAAATAATGTTCGAATTTCAATCATGCTATCTATCTCATCACCACTAATACCTACCGGGTTTCTTCCTCGAAAATTCACCGACTAATGTGGGCATGCTAACTCGTTTATTTGCGGATGTCTGATTAATATTTGTAATACTTTCGAGGATAACTTTCCTCGGTAAAGACGGTGATCCACTACTCGTTAGCGCATTGCTCATAGGTACAGGATTGCCGCTATCCGTTAGTTTTTGCGGTTGTTCGGTAACACGTTTTCGAATACCGTTTTCTATAATAAACGTTTCCTTATTTTTTAAATTGTCACTGCTTCGTGCTGTTTCATTATCTTTATAGCCAGGATTTTTTACAATACTCGGTAACGATTTTCTACGAGGAACCGTCGATGTTCCCGGTATTGGAGAAGATTGACGAGATAATGGTTGGTTCGGATCATTAGTATGGTTATTATTAACGTAGTGTGTAGCACCAATCGAAGAAGAATTCGTGTTCATATCTGATATTATTGGCATGCCCGTTTTGTTAAAATGCATGGCCAATTCGGGATCAAAACTTGCACCACCACTACTTGTACCGCTATCGTGAAAACTAGAGTTTTGAGAATCAATAGCACCATGATATAAACGATTTCCGTGATGTTTTGAATGAATACCACGTAAATTCGCTCCTCCTCCAGGTAAATAGGCGGTGGCAGACGGTGTTATTGGGAAAGATGGTGAATTCATCATCATTTGTGGTTGTTGTTGTTGTTGTTGTTGTTGTTGTTGATAACGTTGTTGTGGATATGGTTGACGATAGAGTTGCTGCGGATTTGGATTATAAACAGACGATGATGATATTGGTGGTGTTTGACCTCGAGATCGAAAATCATTATTAGATGATGAATTTGGATTGAGCATATCTTCTGTGCTAGCTTCAACTCGCGTACTTCGTTTTAATGTTAGACGTTTTTGTTCTACTTTGTTAAATACACTCGGACCACCAGTGTCCGAGTAATTAGGAAGTGTTCGAGCAGAACCAAAATTTAACGATGGATTTGTAGTTATTTGAGATGCATGATCATCTTCAAAACTTAAATTACCTGGCGTAGAATTCTGATCGATCAATGACGATTGTAATGCAGAATAACGTTTTGGTACGGAAGAACCTAAAAATCAAACATAACAAAAAGTTTTAGCTAAAATAATTTGTAATAAAAAAAATTTCTCTGGATTGAAGTAGTTGCGCATCATTTTAGATACCTGACTGTTGTTCTGAGTGATCACTATACATTGTAGGAGACATTTTAATGCCTGTTAAATGTGAATCTTTGTAATAGTCTTGTTGATGTTGGAGTGGATTATTCTGCAACATTGATGATTGATATGGTCCCGTGGGAATTATTGGATGTGTTTGATACATTGACTCTGATTCTCTTAAAATAATACCCGGACCAAGTGAGGGCGTTCCATGTGGATTATTGAGCATATTTTGATAACGATGATCAACATATGTTTGAGGTGAGAGACGATTTGGAGGCAATAATGATTCATTAATGATTGCACCATTGATTCCACCGCCTATATGATTCCCAACCATCTGAAATTTTCCAGCTTCTGGATTACGATCAATTTCAAGTGGAATATAGGCTGGCCTTTTTTCTTCACCTAAACATTAAAAAATAGAAAAATTTATGAAATCGCAAAACTGTTGAAAAACTAGGGAATTTAAGAGATAATCAACTTACCTGGTTGACGAAAATCTGGTGCTACATTTTTTGCACATACTCTTGCAATATCACTATCGGCTCGAGCTTGCTTTGCATATATTTCGGCCGAATGTGCTTTTGCTCTAGCGTTATTAGCTCTAAACGATTAAAAAAAAATACATTGTACAATCGATAACTTTACCATAAATTGAACGGCGCAGTAATAAGTAAAAAATTCATAGAAATACAGGACATAAATTCATGAAGAATTTATATAATGACTAAAATCTATATAAAACTAAATATGTACAGCGATTTTAGCGTTGTTTGAGTGTCGTTCTCATTTCTAGCGGAGGAAAAAAAATAGCCTTCTTCGTAACTATGTATAAGAACTGAAAATAGTCTAGTATTTCGTCAGTAACTGGATGATGGCAACAATCACGATGGAATTCTACACACTTGTGTCAATGAGAAAGAAACGTATCAACACAGAGGCGATGATATCACAAGGAAATTGGAATTTACGACATTTTAATTTAAAACTGTACCTTAAACACTAATAAAATATTCACTATAAAAATTTATTTTCCAAGTATCCTCATTTAAAATGAATTTTACCTTGACATGGCGATTTCTGCTTTTTGCTGAGCATTTTGTGCTGCTTTTACTGCACTATTAGTCGCTTGATCAATTTTATCTCGAAGCTTCGATGATCGTAATAAAAATAATTTATTTGGTTTTCGTTTATCAGTAACTAGTATATTATTTTTATATTTTCCTTCTTCTTTTGTGCCATCACGAAACGTTGTTACACCATAACCATTTTTTTTATTATTGAACCATTCACCTTCATATTTTAAACCGTCCGATCTTTCAGCTATACCGAATCCTGTCCGTTTATCTGCTTTCCATTCTCCCATATACGTTTCGATAACATTGACGTCTAAAATATCTTCTTGTGAAATAAAACTATGATCACCATCGTCATTTGTTGATGTTATTGGAGCAGTTTTAACCGAATGTTTTGAATCGCCACTCGTTGTACTAGCTGTACTACGAAATGAACTAGTTTTTTTTGTTGTCGATAATTCTTCAATATCACTTGTCGATTTTTGTTTGCGTAATTTAGATAATAAAACTTTTCTTAGACTACTACGGCGTTCGGTACTATTTGACAATGAACCACGACGATTTGGAGCTGAACGATCAGCTGAATCCGATTTAGCCCGTAGTACAAAACCACCACGATTTTCATCAAAACGTTTATCTCTTTCTCGTTGAGTACGTTCATCGTCTTCTTCACTGCGTAACGATGTCAGTGAATCACGAACATCTTTTGAACGATAACGAGATGCGGTACCGTATGGAACACTACGTCGTATACCCCAACCATGTCGTAATCCTTGAGTTATTTGACCATGATATGTTCCTATAAATGGAAAAAATTAAACTTAAAGTTTTCCTTTTTTATGTTTCCATTCGAATAAATGTAATATCGTAGCTAATGGTAGTATACTAGAGTTGACGAACTTTGAATAAAAGTAGTAGGTCCACAGTGACAGACCTAATCGAATCTTACTAAGATCTTAGACAAATCTGATTAAGCTCGTGAAACCCACATTAAGTTTTCATAAGATTTTGCTAAGATCGTAGTAAGATCTTACTAAGATTATACTGTCTAAGTCATTTTCAACACTGGGTAAGAATCTCTTAGAATCTTAATAGTAAGAACAGTGATGTTTTTTTTTAATAAGATTCATTCGAGATTCGCTGTGAAATTTTGAATTTTTAATCCACATTATCCTGAGCAGCAGCTGTTCAGTGTTGAAGAATGAAGAGAAATTTCATATTTTCCGATGTTTGACCATGGATCTTGACCTGCATGTACACTCTAAAACGTAGTTGAACACTTTCGAGAGAGTCAATACTAGTTGAGTCTGAAAGAAAAATAACCGTAAAATCACTCATATTTTCGGTGTTACGTATATAGATGAATGAGAGAAAAACAGAAGGGTGAATGAAAGTAGAGTCATTAAATCTTATCAAAAATCTTAAAGAATAAGATCTTAGTAAGATAATTTTAAGAAGTGTCTAGGCTTTTTACTAGAGGTAGAACTCATGGTAAATCTTCACAGATATTAATAACTCTTTTTGATTTTATACTCAAAACACTCATTTTTGGCTTTCAGCGGTCACAACGCTTGAAGTTCAGCATACAGCTAAAAATAAACATAGACATTTAGAAATCATACAATAGAAAGAGGAAAATTTTCTAAATTCCTTTGTGTTTGGAAAACGTAAGACATGTTGCTGTTGAAAATAGATTTTATCTAACTTTTTTTCAATCTATACATGTTATAGAAAAACGCTCAAGTACTTCTATAGTCAATTATAATT
The DNA here is from genome assembly GCA_905250885.1 of Didymodactylos carnosus. NCBI lineage: Eukaryota > Metazoa > Rotifera > Eurotatoria > Philodinida > Philodinidae > Didymodactylos > Didymodactylos carnosus. The sequence goes on from CAJNOQ010001259.1 coordinate 22,084, forward strand.
TTATATATTAGAGATCTCCTATAGATTCATCTTGATAAAGTGAGAAAAATGCAATATTCATTATTTAGAAATCTAGAATTGTATGATACTCACACACACTTTTTGTGCGTGTAAGTGCATCTATCCATCTGTCTGTAAAGCTGTTATGTTTTCATATTCTAACAAACTACCTTTAAATGTCATTCACACGCAAACGACACAAGAATTGGAAAAAAAGGAAACATATAAAGAGAAAGAAAAGAAATCGACGACAAGACCACCAACGACCTCAAAAACAGTTGTTCGATAAAAAATATTCTAATCACAAACATTTCTTTTGTTTGATAAACAAGAATGGTAACGGCAAATAAAAATTAATGTATCTGTTGGTACATATAGAATCAAAGGTCTCATTCAATTGTCAAATACTTCTTGCAGATCTCGGTACAATTTTTTCTGTTACCTACTCAAAGATATCAAGCATAGTTTAGTATTGTTTTTATCATTTATTTTCAAGTAAAAAATTCTGATAGAATAGTTCATCTTGTTTCCTCTTCAATAGATCCCCACTCTATGCTTTATTATTATTGTATATGGCTGTCACTTTTCTGTTTTAGAATAGAATTGAAATTGATTGTGAAGATCTATTAATGAGAAAGAAGTAGGGTACAATAGTCACTACTGTTTTACTCTTATAGCTTCGTTAGCTTTTCAAAATTTCAAAGAAAAAAAGTTGGAAATATAACGTTCTATACTCTACAATGTAATTTGTCGCTAAAATTCTCAGTAGGATACTTACCTCCATCAGCATAACTTTCTACACCATATCCATCTTGTAATCCATTTGCCCATGTACCTTGAAATAAAAAGTGCATAAACTTATAAGATATATGAGTCTATTGAGGATAATATTTTACATTTTTTATTGTAAGCATCGCCCACTTGCACTCTTTTAATTCTCATCGAGACCGTGATGAATGATGAATAGAGTGTAGATGCTCTTTTGAATGAATTGCACACTTACCCTCATATTTGGCACCCGAAATATCCGACACACGAATTCCATATCTTCCTTTAAAACCTTGTGTCCATTCTCCTTTGTAGATCCATCTGCCTTTTTTTTCCGCACCAAGTCCATGCCGTTTTCCACTCATCCATTGCCCTTCATAACAATTTCCAGCAGGCTATAAATCAAACCATATAATTGAACGAGAATCAATCAACATTTTTTTAGTGTTGAACTTACCCATAGATAGATACCAGACACTTCATAACCGAATTGCCATGCTCCACTATATTCTCCTTGTCCTTTAGGTCCAGTGCATACTCCATGTCCATGAGCTTTTCCGTCTTCCCACCCTCCACAATAAGTTCCTCCGTCATCAAAATCAAATCGACCTCCTGTGACACCGGTGTTCATATTCTATTAGAAGACCAATAGCCCATGGTCAATAGTTTATGATATATTCCATTGCTATCATTTAACGATATTAATATCTGAGGGAAAAATAAGCGTCCGAATCTGATAATAGAATGAACGTTTTCAAGGATGAAAATTAAGTTAATAAATATAATTGAATTGAGTTAATTTTACCTAATAATAAATAGAGCACGAAATCGGTAAAAAACGCTTTACAAATTAAGTATAGTTGCGAGCAAATAATTGTTTTTTTATCATAATTTTCGTGCAATTTAGAAGCTCAATTGTTTGTTACGCATTTTCAAGGAAAAATAGTAGCCGCGTGATAATATGTGGAAAATATCATTGCTAAAATATAAAAAATATATAAAAAAACTCGAAGAATAGATAGAGACGGAAATGGGTAAAAAAATACTCCTCTCACGGATCTATATACATTTAGATAATCGTATATCTATCGTATAGAAGAAGATATTTATGTTGTATAATTGTAGGGATAGATGCTAGGAATACACACATTCCACAACAAAGAAGAACAAACATACATCGCCAAACCAAAAAGATCTTTGTGAGTTGTTGCAAAAGAAAGGAGAAAAAAGAAAGAAGAAAAGAGAGAAAGAGAAGGGGAGATAAAGTGTTTTTCATGTATGAGAAGTACATCAAAACACAAGGCAATAAATGACCAAAATAACTATATCCAGTTCAATAAATACATTCATTCACTCACTCATAGTTAATTTAATATGAGTACAGTTAAATATATATGAACTTTTTTTATTTCTTATTTATATAGGTAGCCGCGCTTACTTTCCTTTGAGATCAATGAAATGTTTTTCTATTTCTACTCTATTTTTGTTATTTATATTGTACGATCCCATCTGATTTTTTTCGTAATTTGAATCTGTTTACTCAAGCGATTTTGAATCGAACTTCGTTTACTTTTTCTGTAACTAACAACATCTGGCAAATTATCTTCCCTGACATTTTTTCTCATTCTTAAAGTTTTCTTATAATCTCAGAACTACCATTATTGTTCTATTGTCTAATTGTTTAAAATCGTATGGTGTTTTAATAGCTTTGATCAAATACCAGACAAACTCAAACGGGACGTTTTCAGCATAATATTCGATTACACAATAATTATAGTTTTGTTAATGGAAAAGAGCTTGAAGAAAAAGCTATCATAAAAAAAGGAACAAAAAGGTTAATCTTGCGCAGGATTCGATAAATTGTTTGTCCAGTTCTTCAAAAAAAAAAAAAAAAAAATGCTCTTATAGCTGCTGAATAAACCACTTTAGACATAAAACAAGATGATAAATTATGTGGAGGATATAAACGTTTATTAATAGAATGCAGGGAGAAAATATCTTATCGACATTCTAAATAATGACGGAAAAATTACAAGATCTGATGAAGAAGTTTGAGACATCAGAAAAAAAACTTGGATTTCTCTTAAAAAAGAATAGTTATACTTATATAGTATTAAAAGGATAAAATTATCTTACATATATGAGCATATAGATTCCATTTTGCTACGGAGTCTGATGATAGTTTTTTGATTTTTTCCACTAGAGATATCTATCAATCAATGTCAAAATATTTCATTATGAATGAAAGCAAAAAATTTCAGCTGACTTTCATTTATCACACAGTAGTATAAGCCTTTAACATCCTGAAACATCTGATAGTCAATGAAAAACGAGTTTTCTATTTTTGTCTTCTGTTTTTTCCCTTTCTGCATTAAATAACGTTCAAAAAACAAAAAAAATTTCCCAATTAAAAAAAAAAAAAAAAAAAAATTTTTTTTCTCTTTTTTTGCTCTTACTATAATTAATCTAACGAAAAAATTTTGTATCCTTTCCAATATAATCAACTAAAATAACCGCAAATAATAGATTAAAAATATGACACACATAGGATTTAATTATAACGAGGAGAAAAAAAAAAGAAGAAGGCTTACTCGTGTAGTAGTATGATTTTTTTTTCTTCTAATATACACGTTTGTATTATTATTATTGTAAGAAGAAGAAGCATTAACAGCATCAGCATCACAGAAGAAAAAAGAAGGAAGGACAATGTAAATTCGTCTCCTGCTTCATACTATATACTATTTACTTCGTCTTCATCGTCGTCGTCGTCGTCTTTTTATGTCGCTGTTGTTGTCGTAATAAACAGAACTAGTAGAATATTTCAAAAAAAAAAAAAATCGGAAAAATAGATGAAGAAAAAACTCTACCCAAAAGAAATATTAATAATAAGTAATAAATATACGGAAGAGATCTCTCTACAAAACATTTATATCACTATCAAAAGAAGAAGAAAAAAAATAGTCAGTAGAGAACATGGGAACGTGCGCTACCAGATAGAAATGACAAACAAACCAGACAACAAGATAAATAACTATGGACATTTTTTTGTTTTTTGTTTAATCTCTAATGTAAATGCCTACCATTATGCTACCTCTTGAATAAAGCGAAACAGATAGACAGAATGATCGTGGTTTCTACACTTATGATGATGATCATAATAATAATGACAATAATAATAATAATAATACTACTGATGGTGCTCTATCTGTATTTTGTTTTTTTTTTCTTTTACAATCGAGATAGAAAAAAAATCAAAAATCACGAGGCTATACTGCTCTTTTGCACGTTGTTGCCATTTTTTTCTGTTTCCTGCTCTTTTATTTCAGCTGTAGAGATGACAATAATAGAAGAAAATTTCTTTTTTTTTTGTTTTCGTAGATTAAAAATCATTACAAAACTCATATAATAAATTTTTTTCTTTTTATGGGTTTTCCATTGAAAATTTCTGTAGACAAAAAAAAATGGACAGAAGAAACGAGTGAAAAACAATGCGAATCAAAAACAATTTTTTCTGTCTCCGAAACTTTTTTTATCATTTGGGGTTAGAGTCTCTCGCAACGTAGTTCGTCTATTTTAGCTATTTATGAGACATATTTTTTTCCTTCTTCTCATTGAATAAGAATCACTATAATATAGATTCACATTACTTTACCTGCTGTTAAGATATCTATTTTATATAATTACTTTACACTATAAGAAGTTTCATTACATTTTAGAATTGATTTAATACAATAACTTCCACTCTTCTTTATCTATCCAAAACATATGAAAACTGTATACAACGAAGATTAAAGAATCTCTTATACATCTTAATACTAGAATAGATAACGAGCAGACGATTACAATAATCATCATTGTTCTATGTCTTAAGAAAGGTTCGAGCTATTGACATGAAATTTTGTCTCGATATAGCTCACACATTATGCTCATCACCCTATGAGCTTCAATTCATTCAAGTTAAAATCCATAAGATATCTTTTCACACCAATGCATAGAACTCTCTAGTCAATAAGTAAAATAAACACGTATCACTGTCCGATATCTATGGTAGAAATTCAAACGTTGGCTTGTACTGATCGAAAGGGTACAGTCATTTTAAAACTGACAATTACTTTTGACTTTTTGCTTCTTTGATAACAAACAGTCGAAATCGAGATCATTTTTTCGTGTAAACACCCTTCTAGGTAACAATAATATTATTTGTAAAAAGTTGAATATGCTGGAGGATGTAGATGACATGTGGGAAGATAATGATGAACCATCTCTGGTACGACAAACTCGTGGAGTTAACAATTGCTCTCATTACTATAATGTTCTTGGTATCTTAACATTATATTCATTTAAAAACTATTATTACCAGTTCTCATAGTTCTCGACATTTAATACGAACGTTGAATATGACTCTTCATGTAAACTTTTTCACGCCTCTTTTTTTAGCAAGACTAATGTGACTGAATCAATAACCACTATCTACATTTCAAATCTTAGAAACATGCCTCTAGCAAACAGTTAATGCTTTTTCGCTATCGCATCTACGGATTATTGCATGTAAAGAGACAAATAACAAAGAAAACTTGTGCGTAGTGATGAGTTATGTATATAGAGCTCCTTAAGTAGATGTGAAAGAAACATTAAGAAAGTAATAAAACATCGACGATTTGATCTTGTGTTTTATGTGCATCGTTTTACCTGTATCTTCTTCTTTCTCTGTTCGGACATCTAATTGCCATATGCATACAAATGTCTTCGAATAATAGAAATAAAAAACATTATTTTCTTGATGTCTAATAGAAAATTATCTTTTCTATCTAAGCATTCTATATCGCTGAGGTAAATATATTTACTATGATTAGGACTAGACGAAAGACTAAAATATGAATAATGCTTACAGCTGACAAAATGTCCCGCTCATTTAATACATTTTAAATTTAGTGTAGCAAAAAATTTCATAAACTTGAAATATTCATACCCACGAGTATATATTGGTGGGGATAAAGAATTATTAGTCATGGGTTTACAGAAATTGTAGGCAATCTGACTGAAAAGATCAAAACTGATACAAATATAAAACAAGTCGATCTGGGCAAAAATTTTCAGGATATATATGTATTCTTATGTAATCCACAAATCTACTATATATTCAACGAATAGGTTCAATGTCAATAGACTAGTGTTAAAAAGAAAAATATTAATTAAATAATCTTCAAAATCAATAGTAAATATTAATTAAATATTTATTAATCATCGGAATATTTTTTCATCTTATTTAAATATTAGTCCGTTAAATGTTTTTCTTTATTTTAAAATAATTAAATATTTTTCTATCTGACAAAAAACTGTTTTAATATTAATATCATCGTCGGCTTTAATATTTGTTTTTTTCTAAAAAGTTAATTAAATATTTTTCTATATTACAAAAAAGAAAAATATTTATTAGTTCTGATAGAAAAATATTTAATTGATTTTTAATATTAGTCGTTTAATATTTTTTCTTTTTTAACATCTTTCGGCATATTCAACTAATATATCTTAACGTGTATATGTGTGAGTTTCAAAGATTTCTGAGATAATATTTCCACGAAATTATGGAACTTGATATCACTCTGTTTGAGACTATTCTCTGCATCATCTAAAAATTTTTAGTGAAAATATTACGTCTACGTAAAGGAACCGCATTTTAAGTAGGTACAATGATAATATAGTAAAGAAAGTGAATGGAGTTGAGGACACTTGGTAAAAGCACTCTCAACTGAGAAAAGCAACAATGTCATGCTATACTCTTCACATTTTCTGTACAAATCAGTCCTATTTTCTGTTATTACGAAGAGAATAAATGGAAAATGAATTAATTACTGATCTCTATAGTTTGTTGATTGCACTCTACGTTCTATCTAACGAAAAATTCTTTTGTATTTTTTAACATAAATAGAACTTTCATCAACACCAACATTAAATCTCACACCTACTAAAAAAAATTTTCGGTGTTGCTACGACATTAGCAAGATAGACATGGAAAATAACAATTGATGTCGTTTATACATCGGCCTCTTCAATCTACATACTCTTAACTCAAAGAATGTCATATCAATGCATCATCTGTATTAATAATTAACAAATAAGTTTATCTAATACTATTTTCTTCGCTACCACCACCAGATGGAAACAGAAGTGTGGTCGTGTAGACTTTTTTTTGTATAGATGGAGAAAAGAATAAAGAAGAGAATTTCCAAGTCAAATGAGATACAATTTACCATTTATTTATCTTATTTAAGAATAACGAATACAAAGAAAGATACCTGTATTAAAATATTTTTACCAACTGAAACCTTACAAACACTTTTGAAAATGAATCGAAGAATATAGAATAAGAAAAAAATGATTCCTCTCCTATTCGAAATAACTAATCTGTCAGAGCTAATATGTTTTTTTTTTTATTATTGGTGAAACGATGAAATGATTAATATGTTGTGTCACCTGTCTTTTTTTCATCTATTGATCACTTTCTTGATCTTTATATATCGTTATCATCTTAAGCAAAACATGTGTGCCTGCCTGTATACTGTATCATTCCCAAAGTTTGTATTTGTATATAAAAACAATGTTAATAACAACAAAAACAAGTATATCCCACACATCGTAACATATGTATACCTTTTCTTATTCTTTTGTTTTTCAAAAAATCTTACGTCATAACTCTTCCTCCGTTGTTCAGATCTTTAATATCGAATGCTCATTAACGTATCAATTTACGCACACAATGGGATAAAAAAATCCATGATTTTTATCATAGATGCACACATTAGCAAAATTAGATATAGCAAAAACAAATACCTAAATGTGGTTTTTCTTCTTTTTTTTTTTTTCTCTGTCACAGATAAATTACTAAACATCACATCGTATCTATATCTATACATAAAGACGATGAAAAATATCCTATATAGTTTTTTTATAAACGTTGCATAGAGAACAAACAAAGAAAAAATATATTTGGAAAATAGAACAATTTTCGTATAGATAGCCACATCTAGTCCTGTAAATCGTGCAAAAAAAAAAAAAAAGAAGAAGAATAGAAGAGATTATGGAATAACAAAGCATTTCGTCAAATAACAACGTTTACTAGTTTTTTTCATTAACAACAACAGAACCACTTTCCTTTAAATTAAGAATAATTTGGTTTACGACGAAGTTACAATGACAAAAAATTTTTACACGATGTCAATACACATGATGTTTATTCTAATGTTTTATAAGTTCTAAAACATATAATATAATCTGAAAGACTTTTAGATTGCATCACTGATGTTGATATATTTTGAAGCCCTTTAGAATTATTGTTGATTCTGTTTTTGGATTCACTCAACAAAAGCATATCTTATATAGAAGACAATGTCTTTTATCCTGTCTCACATAATAGTTTTAATTATTAGAGATTATTATGTTTATTTATGCTAAATACATTGAGGCGTTGATTAAGCCCATTATTTCTGAATTTTGTATCTGTAGGTGTAGATTTTTTAAATGTGATATTGGAAAATCACAATTTTCGTTAATCATTAACCATTCAATGTATTTTAATAATAGATTCAAAAAATTATTTGTAGTTTGAAGTGGTAGAAGGTTCTTCATCTTTCGTTTGACCACTATATTAGGTTCAAATAAGAAAAAAATCTAAGCAAATCAGTGATTTATTGAAGCAACTGTTCTCTAAAATAGAAATAGAATCTTGAACTATGTACTACTTATATTCTATATGAATGTGAGTTATATTAAATGTTACAATAGTTATAGATTTTCATTGAAAAACTGATTACAAGAATGTTTACAAGAAAAATGGACATTTGTACAGAGAAATGAATAAAGATTTTCAACTTTATGAAATAATTAAATATAAATTATCGCTTTTTCATACAAATTAAAATGAATTAATCAACCATTCTAGAATGGTAATAGGAAAAACTAATTATAACTAAAATTGAGTCTTAACAAAATTGTTTCATTTGTAAATTTTGAAGCAAAAGAAGAAAAACATATCTACAAACAAACAAAAAAATTAAATCGTAATGATTTTTTTTCTGCGTTTTTTACTAAGCCTTTTTTCACGACCAAACGTCTTATTTGTTTTATATTTGTCAATGTCCTATATATATCTCTGATTCAAACGCTGTATTCTTTTATACATATTATGAACGTGTATGTGTCTATGCATAATTGAAGTTCATTTGTTCTACTTCTTTCTTAGGTTTTTTTTTTTTTTTTTTTTTGTTTTTTTGAATAATGTTGTATACAACTAGTGTAACATTATTTTACATTAAATACTATATGAGAAATTTCAATGACATTTTTCGAGAGTTTGATAAATTTCTCTTTTGATTAATCTCTGATGTATCTGTTAACATTCTAAAAATTCGTTGTCATTTTGTTGGCATTTTCCTCCATCTTCATTTTCTATTTCTTTTTTTAACATAATGTGTATATTCATTTCTTGTTCATCATTTGTCATGTCTTTATCCTAAAACTATATGCAATTTTTTTTTTTTTTTTGGCAAAAGGTCGGTTCAATAAAGAGAAAATTTTTATATTGTCTTGAACAATTTCTTATTTCTTTTATATGTACAAAAGGTGACTGTAAGAGTTAATATTAAACCTATAGATTCATGTGAACTTTTTTTAACATAGTTTTGAGATATATATTTATTCATCATTTCTTCTATAAATAGTTTAATTTGAAATGAGTTGAAAATATTACTTTTTTTTTCATTTTTATTCAATATTTTTTAATATATAAGTAAAAAATTAGATTAAAAGATTTTCTTCTAAAACTTTCAAAAAACAATTACATTATTCAATTTATGAATTATAATATTATTATATCACTTTTATTCTAGATTTAATGACAATGGTACTAAGTCGATCGTATTTGATATTTATAGTTTTGACTTCTCTATTAGAAATTAGCTTTATGTTAAAATGTTACGATGATAATAGTTATAATATTTCTGATAATCAATATCGTCCCCTGTTGATAGACAATTGTCATTCGTGCATGATTTTTATTGGACTATTATCAATAACAACAACAATAACAACAACAACAACTTTATCAATGACTGAAAAAGAATCGATAGTTTCTATTGACGACGATGATCTTGACTATTATCGTAATAAACGTTTCGTTGACTATGTTAATGAAAATGTTCATATTTCTAAACGAATAACACTCTATCCATTTTCATCTATTACACGAAGTAATCAACAACAGCAGCAACACCGTTATATATCGACTCGACGTTGTATTAAAGAAGAAGAATCACCCATATACGGTTATGATGATAAAAATTGCTTTTGTAATACGGATTATTGTAATACAAATATTGAACGTTGTAAACTTGAAATATCATTCAAACCAATGTTTCCGTGTTATGATGGTCTTACTAATTCATTGAAAATACGTCAAAAATGTTGTAGTTGTCAAATACGTGTAATAAAAACGACGTATTATGGATCTAATTTACAATATCAATGTTTGACATTTGGACAAATTGATATTGACAATAACAACGATAGTGAACAACAAAGTTGTACATGTCAAAAAGCAATGTGCAATGAAGATTTTCAAACGTGCAATCATCAACGTCAAAATTATTCTTTTAGAAAAAATAAACGAGTCGAAAATCTTACAACATCCACAATATCTTATTTTATATCTAATCCATTTTGGAATCGTTGGACATCCATACGAGAAGAAAATTATAAGAATAAACAGTATGAAGAAAGTGCATCAACAACGACTACGATTGTTCCAGATTGGCAAAGAACTACAACTACAACTTCTATAACTAGTACATCTACATATTCGTTGATAGTCAATACGACTAGTTTAAATACACCTCTAGAGACAACAGAAAATATGACCGTAATGGAGTACATGCTAGAATCAACACCATCAGATTTATATAATGAGACCGATGGCAAATTGATGATAATTAGTTTGGAAAATAGTACATCAGCGATTATTGAACAACAACAACCCATTGTCGAGGAGATAGTGGAAGCCACGACACAAACTGTTTGGACTACTCAACAAACACTTCAGGATGATCAAATAGTTATGGATTATACGAATGATACCGATCAAAATATGGTATTTGAAAAATTCAATGATAATAATCTTCCATATGATGAATCGATAGAAGAAGTTACAATTAATAACGATTTATTCTTAACTAATACTATCTCAAACTTGAATTCTTCACAACAGCATAACGTCGAAATTCTCGATCACATTTTACCTATCTTATTCAATACAACAACAGATTATTCGACGATCATTAATTATTCAAATACCAGTGATTCATCATTGACAACATTCGTTTTTCGTACTTCTCAAACATCTTCCACTGTAAAACAACTTATTGAAAATACATTTGTATCTGTTCTACTTAAAAATTTTACTCAAAATTTTGAAAATAGACTCGAATCTCTCAATAACAACAAAAGTTCAATATCTTCAAATGACGTAATGCAATTAAAAGGCCGTTATAGTTCAGGTTATATGAAAATTTGTAGTCATTTACTTTTGTTTTGGTGTGTTTTTATCTTTCTTCTCGTTTAAAAAATTGAAGCAAAGATTATAATTTAGATCTGTTTGAAAGTAAATGAAAAACTTTTCTGTACAATCTACATCAGACCATTGTAGTCTATCATTTATAGTATTAAAAAAGGCCAAAAAATCAGCTTCGAGAGAAGCAGTTATATATTTATGTTAAGTTTTCTTTCGTTTTTGTTATACAAGACATTTGTATATTTTTTATATATTGGCACAATTTCATGTTTAATGTTGAGCTATAATGAGCTAATAAATAGAGAAGTGATCAATACTTATTTATGAAATTAACTAATCCTAATTATTTTAGAGAACAAATTAAATACTCACGAGGGAACCCCACGAAGTGATTAAACGCTTTTTGCTCGGAATCTAGTGGGTTATAGGTTATCGACCATGCTGATTACGAATACGACCATGCGGCTTCCGCATAGCCCTTCGAAGACCTGGTTTTC
>CAJNOQ010001260.1:0-33902 GCA_905250885.1 Didymodactylos carnosus
GACTGTGAATATGGTTAATTATTGTTTAAAAAAGCAAGTTTTTCCGTGCGCGACTTCCAGAGACTTGTTTTGTTTGTCTCGAAACTAGCTTTTTTAAACAATAATTAACCATATTCACAGTCATATTCTCACATTTTGAAACGTTCCCTAAGCTACTATGACATCGTATAAAGTAACAAGAGCATCACGTAATGAAATTTTCCTTAGTCCTTTTTTTCTTTTATACCATACCACTCAGAAACATATAATCGCGTTAGAAAGAGAAATATATAATATCTTTTACCGAGTTATTAAGATGTCTAATCAAATTCATTTTCAAAGATAGAATTTTTGAGAGCATCAGAATGGATGTCGCACATAATTGACATTCGCTTATTTTTTGATCATTAATGTTGAGATCTTTTCAATTCCTTGTAGCTCAGCTGCGATTCAACGAGAATTTTATTCCATCTTTCAAAGTTCCAGCCACATAAATGATAGGTTTTGCTCAAGTGTTCCACCTCGAGGCACTGTATTTTAGACAAACGTGTGGAAATAAAAGGGAAGAAAGTTTTATTTTTCATTGAACTAGCCCGAATCGAATCGAACCGATTCAGGATTTGAAAATGTTGTCTCGAATCAGAAAATCCTGATTCGTTTCGGGCTCTGCTCCTTAGCCATCGAAAAAACTATTTGTCTTAACCTATAAATTTCTAGTTTTATTTTTTCAAACCTCATTATTGGATGTACAGCAGAGACTTGCAACTCTACCTGAATCCGATCTGACTATTGGATCGGGTAGAGGTTGCGTTGAATCTTTTACGATACAATTTAAAAGAAAGATAATAATTTCAATTCTATATTATACTCTGGCTTGAAATTAAGTTCCACTAAAATTTTCAGTTAACATATTCAGAAATACTTTAGAGACAACGGTATCTATTAGACAGATTAGAAAATGTCGACAATTTGTTAACAGTAGTGTAGCGTTAGGCTGATAACCCCTACTACAAAATCGTCAGTTAATTGAGATTAATTGTTGATTTTAAGCGGCTAAATAGTTATTGTTGTTCACCGCTTTATTTTGTAGTAAAATGAAAAGACCGTTGCTGGGTGACGTATATGTTATACATAATAAACAATGAAAAAACAAAAAAATATGTATTTCCTAAGATGGCTTCAAACCTGATATCTAGAAAAAGATCGGCAATTAATCACGATTAATCGCTAGAATTACTGCAAAATCATCAAAAAATCGGGATTAAGTGCACGATTAATCATATAATTTTTTACAATTAATTGCAGATTATTATTGCGATTTTTAGTACATGGGTTAAGGTCTTAAAAGTAAGAAAGACTCATACCTGCTTGCAAGCGTTTACTAATATTGACATCTTCCTATTTTGTCCTATATTTCTGTTGTTAATTGTAGATTAACAGCGGTAGAAGTTTGTTCTTCTGTCTCTTGGCCGCAACAGCGTTGTTGTGGTAAAAGAGCACCACTAATGTATCATAAGCGCGCCCCTTGCTGGAGAACTCTGAATATACATTATAAAAAGTCTTGATATCGGCTATAATATGTACTAGAATAAGTCCCGCAAAAAATGAGTCTCTTTTTTAATTTCAAGTGTATTGGTGAGTACCCAACTGGCTTTTGATTGTACGAGCCATGGTCGTATGACTACACACCATCAGATTCTGACTGACAATCTGAAAAAAATGCATTTCTCAGGAAGAAAGTACTGAAATCAAGATTCCGTCAGAAATGATCTCAAGATTGTCGACTTGTGCTCCACAGTCTGTGAAATAAAACAAACCATTAATTTCCTTGTTTATGTATATAAGAGCCTTATTATAAATCAACAGAGCACTATGATGTGTATGTAAAAACCTCGCAAATGTCACTTCGACTTGGGGTTGAATTTCAGATTTATACATTCAAGATGCCTCATATTCATGAATGTATACTAGTTCTTAAAATGCACCGAATTTACACAGAAGAACGCACTCGAAATGGATAGATTACTCATGTGAAAACTGACATACCCTCCACGATGTCAACACGGGTTGAAAATTTTTCCCACGTGTGTACACGGCAAAATAGTGTTGTCTTATTTTTGAGAATTCTATGTGGGAACACGTGTGGAAGATTATTTTATGTACGCGAACAGACGTGGACAGGACAAGTTTCTACGTGTTCGCAAGCGAAACATTTCGTGTTCGCAAGTGAAACATTTCGTGTTCGCAAGTGAAACATTTCGTGTTCGCAAGTGAAACATTTCATGTTCACGCTTCATCTATACATATTTTGTTACGATGCACAACGAATCACGCGTGCAAAACAATGTTTCACCAAATACTATAAAAGAATTCCGCTCATGTTCACATCGTGGAGAGAATAAAAATTTGCACATGGGTAAGTACCGGTCATGTCGTATTAAGTCACCCTGGATGAGTAGTATATTTACCTCAGAGCGACTCAAAACATTTTTATATTACTTCTTGGCTTCTAAAAATTCTAGAATTACTTAAAATTGGCTGAGGCTATCTCTCAGGTGAGAAAAAAAGTTACTCAAAAGAAGTTAAAAGACACTTTATACGGAGTCTTGCATGCTGATCAAATATATGACATTTACATTTAGTCAAAAAGTTATTTGTATAAGGACAACTTTTTAAATGTGACTAGGATTTTTCTCACATTTTCTAGTGAAACATATTTTTGAAAATGTTTTGAAACTTTTTTCGAATTTTCTATCCATTTTATGTATAACCTTAAGTTGTAAAAGAAACAGCATCAGTTTCATCTATAGTCTCGGTTCTTCAAATCTAGCTTCCCAAATTAGCAGTCCCAAAGCTAATTTATAACGTTGAACTTTTAGATTTTTTTCTTACAACATGTCTCTTTTGAAAAAGTTCGAATTTGAAAATAATTTTGTTTATTCAGTTAGATGTAAGTATTAGACAAATGTTTCTCATTTATCGAATATTTAGTTACTCTCATCAAGTTGACCGAGGTCCGATGAGGTCCGATGTTAGAAAAAAGATCTAATTCTTTTGAAAATAGCTCTCCCTTATTGCAAATAGTATATTTTTCTGAAATATAATGAATAAAAATGATTAAACTTTTCTATCTAGAACTCGGACGGAATATAGTCGAGTCGAAGTGATTCGAGCTATTACCGATTCTCATGAGATAAAAAGTTGTTTTTCTCAACAATCAAAAATTTTTTTTATTTCGCAGATGTTCTCTATTATCACAGCACACAAAAAACAGATTTCATACATCTTAAATTTCCTATAATGTATATTAGTCTCTCATAATTTTATCCATTACACTGTCGATCATAAATTTAAGTGAACACAGCAGCAAAATAAAAAACTATTTGCGATTGGCAAAACATTTCTTTCCCCTTTTTTTCCCGCTCATAACATAGCCTCAATGAAAAACAAATATGTTCCGCTTCTAAATTTACGTTTTTTATCATTATACTATACTCAATTATCTTTTTATTTTCTCGCTATACGCATCTATTTTTAACGTCGTTTTCTTTGTTTTTATCTCCAATAAATCAATCAGAATTTAACGCTGCGACAAATATAACGATTTTTTTTAAATTGTTTTTTTTTCTTTTTGTCTTTTCTTTTTATTCTTGTATATTGCGTTATATAGAAGAAACTACTTTCTATGCCTATCCCCGATTCAAACGTTTTCTAGCTCTTGGTCATTACTGTCAGGTTCAGTTTGTTTCAACAACGAATATCTGTACGCAGTCCTTAAAAGAAGATAGAAGAAAAGATCACATGTACATCTCTTCCGACAGTTATTCACACGACAAATTAATGGCAGTATATGTAACTCGTATTTTTACGAGAGAGAGAAAGAGATTGCAAATATGTGTGGGTCATCACGCTGGGTAACCCAGAGATCTAAGGACAGTTCTAGACGTCTCTCAAGGTTCAGAACATAATTAATGAAGTGATGACGTCGATGTCATTGCTTAGAATATGGTTTTAGAGCAGCAAAGTTGTCTCAACTCCTGGACGATTCGTCATAAAACCTTCATTCTTTTTTATTTTGAAGTTAAGACATTTGTCTAAACTTTGATCCGCGGCGATTTTTGTTTTTTGTTTTCTGTGCAGAGATAAGTGGCTAATACTCTGTCGAATTAGGGCTATTTTCAGAGGTCTGACTTAAAATACGTGTAGGGAATGAGCGAAAGCGAAATTCAAAAATTGCTGCGAATCAAATGTTAGATTTAAGTGTCTGTTTTCATTTGAGGTCTCTCACAGCTTTCTGCTCCTTCCAACAAAAAAGCCTTTACATTATTGCTAAGAGCTTCATTTTGCCCCTTGTCATGCAATAATTCGGCAGCGCTTCAACGTTTCGATTTCAAATGCTTAGCATAAGCTAGTAGGACAGTAAGCATTAGTCACTAAAAGTGCGGATGTAAAATAAATAAAAATCGGATGTAAAATAAAAAAGGTTTTTCCTGAGGGGGGGGGGGTCCCCTTAAGATATAGGTTATACTTTATCTAAGATTTTTTCAAGATCGAGTGAGAATCAGTTAGTATCTTAATAATAACACCACATATTACATTTTTCAATAATATTAAATTCAATATTAACTAACAGTGTTTGTATATCTGCCCTATTGGATTATTCTAATAGAAGTTAAACAGTTTTAAGGAATGAAGGATTTTGAATCTTGACTTGCACTGTACACTCTCTGAAAAGTTGCTGGACACTTTCGAAAGAGCAAGTATAAGCAACGTCTGAAAGAAAAACAATAATGTAAAATTTAGTTATATCTAATGTTGTTATACTTATATACATGTATAAGTGTAAAACAAAAAGGATGAATGAAAGTACAGTCATAAAATCTTATTCAGATCTTGATTAAGATCTTAGATTATTTTATCAAGATCTTACTAGAATAGTTTACTCTTCTCGAGTAATGAACACATTTACTGTTGTTAGATCCTTCTTAAAAATAGTAATTAAACACAGCATGTTAATTTTTCTTTGTATAGATTAGATAGCGTAAATGAAAACATGAATTTTTTTTTTTACATAATACTATATAACGGAATAAGAAAGGAAAAATAAAAGAAAAAAACCAATATAAAAAGAGAAAGCGCTAACTGTGGCAGTTCTAGTATTGCATAAGAGAAAAAAAGAGAAAAGTTTCATAATTGTTACAAAGTTTTGCTTTTAAGTACTTAATTCTTTTTTGTTTTATGCATTAGTAAAACTTTCATTTCTACTATAAGATAAAACATTCATATGTCTTATAGAATTATTTTAGTTCAAATGAGAATAATTAATCCAGTGACTACTATACACTTATAATTCGATAAGTTTAAAATTGTTTATAATTGAAATTGTCAAGATACAATTAACATTTGTTCTCATATTTCTTTCTTTTATAATCTTTTGATGAGTTTTTATGCCAATATATATAAATAAAGAATTTTCTATTTATATAAATACATCACATAGTATATATAAAACGTCAATTTCGTCTGTTTTTAACCTTGATCGCTTTTTATTTATATAATTTATTAATCACATTATTGTTATACGGTAATAATGTCATTAAAGGTATATATAAATTTTTTAATTTTCTTTTTTCTTTTATTTTTAATATATCGTATCTTATTAACAAAACATCTTGATTAATAATAACAATCGTTTATCTGGAGAATATATATCCCTGTCACATTTTTTTTCTAATTTGAGTTTTATGTTCTGTGAAAAAAGAAGAGACGAGTGAAAAGTGTTTAATATATTCGTTAAAAAACGGAAGACGCTGTGTAATATACATAATCAATTTTGACACATACACAGACATACACGTTCTTTTGTTTTTTCTCTACGCCAGTCAACGAGACAATTTCTGATATAATTTATATGTATGTGAACTTGAAGTCATTTTTTAATAATAGAACACTTTAAATGTTGTTTTTGTTGCTATTTCATATAGTATTTAAAGTTAGGTAAATTGTATGTGTTCAACAATAATAATAACAGGTATCACTTTTAAATGTAAATGCGGAAGCAAGAGAAAAACTTTCTACTTTCATTTCTTTTTATTTCTTTTTATTTATAGTTTTCTAAAATATTTTTACGTAGTGGTAGTATGTCCTATGTTAGTAAAAAAAAAAATGACATATATAAATTATGTAGGTGAAATGGGAAGAATAGGAAACAGCTTTTATTTTTTGTATTACATCCTGTTATCTATTTGCCACTGGTCTATGCAAATTTATAGTACAGAATAATATCTAATATGATCTTTCATGGAAAAAATTAATTAAAATATTATACGTTATGTTTTAGTGTTTGAAAAATAGAATATAATGTAAGTATACATTGATTAATGAACCAATTATGTCATCATCAACCGTTATACAAAATTTGTTTCGAATTAATAAAATAACCTTATAGAGAATAGCACCTGATTAAAAAACACTTTGAAGAGAAAGAAATTTGAGTTAGGGTTAGAAAATATAATGAAAGTATCTCATAGTAAACAACTTATCTCGTTAAAATTCTTTTATTTCTATGATACTTAGTGATTGTCTCACTTTTATTCTTTTCTAATGAAGTTGTCACATGAAAGGATAAAGAAAAAAAGAAACCCGACTCATTGATGGACTCATTCTTGTTGAATAGAGATTTTAAAAACACAGTAGAAAAAAATTTGTAATTTTTTTATTTTTTACCGATTAAAATGTCTCGTTTGCATGCTTTGTTCATTATTATTAACCAATCATTTTCCCTAGAGATTAACAGTGTTTTTCTTAATCCATAAAAATCGACTGACAATGTAATATGATAGTATTAGCAATTTTCACATAAAATATCCATTTCCAATTTGTATCCATATATTACCAGCAATCAATTTCTGCTTAATATTAGATTCATAGACCTTTTATTATCATGTATTTGTTCAAAATAACATAATTTTAATTAAATAACAAATATATAATGATGAGAACAGAATGGAAACTGAGAAACAAAAAACTAATTATTAGTATGTCAAAGGAAATGAGAAGGATGATGATTAAAAATAGGATTTAAAGAGTTATCTGTGTATGTATGAAAAAGAAATTATAATAATATGAGATATAATACTTAAATATGGAAAAAGATGTGTAGAGAGAACGATTAGTAAAGTATCTTTTGTTATCCGGTTAAATGTGATGGGTGATAGAAGATATTTTTTAATTTGAACGTTTTTGAACCGTGTGTATGTGTTAAAAAGAAAAATATGAAAAACATATTGATGATGAAGTACACACTATCCAGATGCCAATATTTTAGAATAGTTCTTTTTTCTGCACTTCCATAGCTCGAAGTCATCATGAAACTATTAAACATGGTACCAAATATTTGTACGTCTACGATTAAGTGAACAGTGAATACAATACACGTGAGTATAGCGATTGTACGACGAGAGCAGAGGATTTGCTTCAAAGAATGTTGAATGTTAAAAAGCGACACATGCGAAATATTACATGGAAAAGTGTGTTTGATAGGGAAAAAACCATTATTCATTTTTCCAAAATAAATTAATGTATCTACAAAAAATAGTTTTGCTCAGAGTACTGTTTATATCACATTACGCACGTGTATAAATTGTTAAGGATAATAGACATACCTTTTTTGTTTTCACCATACGTAAAATAGATTCATGTTGTAGTGTTTTCTCACATCGTGATGCTGCTATCGCAATTGTGGACCTAAGTTAACATCAATCATCTTCTGGTGAAAATTTTTGAAAAATTGACTCATACTATTTATTCTTTTTTATAGATAAGTATGTTACTTGAAAGTATCCTTAGTCCTTCCTCAATCTTACTCATTTAATCCTTTACAATTTGATGAAAAAATGTTGATAGTTTCAGAAAGTGTTGTTCGAGAAGTCTCCATGAAATGACATCTTGTATGATTTAGTTTTAGTAGAATAGTCGGAGATAAGAATGGCTAGTCGATCAGAATTGGGAGAACGACGTTAGTAAGGCGCATCAAATTTGAAGTTTAAACACTGTTTTACGTCAATGTTTCATCGGACAGAATAGAGAAAATTCTAATTTCATAAGAACAGATCTTGATCAAACATGATACTAATTTTTGTAGTAGGAATAAAGACTAGTTTAAAACAACAACATGTGTGTAGTTTTCTTCTCTTCTCCTTCTCGTTTTGTGTTTTTATGAGCATGCAAGACATTGAAAACGATGTGATTCATTCTTTATGAAATATCCATTAATAATCCATTCAATGTTTGTTTAATGGATATTTTTAGACCATTGCAGCGAAATTTTGACCGGTTTTATGCATTTACAGTAGGAACGTATTAATGCCTAAAAGCGGCAGTTTTATAATAAAACTTTTATTACGATCAAAAAATGGACATTTTATGAGGATAAAATCAGAAAAGATCTCGGGAAAATTAGCAGAATGGATCTCGGAAGGAAAAAAGACAGAAAGAATCTCGGGAAAATGTCAGTTAAGCATTTCTGCAGAAAAGATCTCGAAATAATGAATAATCTCGAAGGAAAACATGTGCATAAAGCACAGTATTATGAAGTCATAACATTTTCAACTTCATTCTAACTGTAAACTTAAAAATGTTACGTCGTACGTGGAATAAAGTGCTCTTATGCGATAATGAAAGCGATTTATCAGGTTTGATATAAGCTATTTATTTGTAAAAGAAAGAAGTCAGCAATTTTATACTGTCTCTACCCACCGAAAGAGAGACAAACCCCAGACAACAAGAAAAAATATACATTAAGCAAAAAATTTATCAGATTTCATTAAAGATAAACATGTTTGTGTTTATCGAAAGGAAATATTTAACACCATTCTATGATGTCTGTTTCGAGGCCATTATTACAGCATCATAGGCCGTTAATGACTTATTTTTCGGATGTTTTCTACGAAAAATTCGAAATTTTTCTCTAAAGAATAAGGGTTATATTTAAGTGAGTCATAATAGTGAAGCAAATGGGTGAATGATTTGTTGAGAAATGTGTAACAATTCAAATATCTCTGTATCAATGGTAAATGCTATCTTTCCCCTGATATGTTAATCATTCCATAAAAGTATACTAACGGACAGTTAACGAATGATGTGTATTTTAGCTTCAAGTATGTACAGTTACATCCCTGTTTTTACGTCATGATTCGCGGTGATACAATGGACAAAAAAGGATGGCTGTTAATTGGCAGCTTTTTAAAAGTCCTTAACCGATTAAAAGTCAATTTCTGCAGTTAACAGACTATACATGAGTTATAAATATCAGTATTCGTTGATCTGGATAAATAAGGAGTAGTTTAATTCTGCTCTATTGTTTATTTGATTTTTACGGCAAACGTCTATTATGTGTTAATAAGAAATTAGTTTCTATTATTAGTTGTCTGTGAAATTGAAAAAAATGGAACTTATTTCAGATCCTATGAGTGTTAACTTTTTTTGACGAGATGCAATGGGCCAGAAAAACGTTTTCTCGTCTCATCCCGTTCTATTAGAAGCCTTAACTCAAGAAGTAGCGAGATCTTGATTACGTGATTAAATAGTCAAAATCTTAGTACAAGAAATCAAAGAACGTATAATATCTTGATTTTATGTAATTTTTTAGCAACATTCTGTTCACAAGACTTTTCACTAGGAATAGAAACATATGAAACATTTTTATAATAGATTTTTAAATTATGACACTCCCAGGATTGCTTAGCATGGTGTGCTTGGTAATGAGCGGAGTTGATGATTTCACCAGTATAAAGATTTTTATGAACACGCAAGGTTCATGAATCATTTTTATGATTCTATGTTGTTTTTTTGCACTATTAGTGCAAAAAAACAACATATATTAAATGTATGTGCTATGCTATATTCTAATTTGATTTTTCATATTTTTTTCTCTTCCTTTTTTATCGGTTCTCCTTTTCAACAATAATTATCAATACATATGACACTTCAAAACAAGAAAGTATCATCTATTAGATTATCTGATGATAGAGTAAAAAGTGTCTAATTGAAACCGAAACTAGATTTGTCTAACTTGTAACTTTAGTATCTTAGTGAGGTTTGAATCGATTTTTACCAAATTTGAGACTTTTGTAGCTGAAAGTCTTGGCTATTTAATGATCTAAAAATGATTCCAAAATTCCCATGAGAGACGGATTTTAGAGAGATTTATTAAGAAATGGGTCGTTTTAGTTCCAATTAGGCTCTGTACCTAATAGGAACCGTACAGTAAAATGTGTGTCTGATTAGAACCGTCCCATTCCAATTACACGGGTTTACAACGTTTTAGTAAAATCTATTTTTTAAAAGACTTTGTAAGATAAACTAAGAAGTTTTTATATGGTCATAATCAGGCGAATGAGCCTCGTCGAATGCTACTATTTCGAGATTTGTAGACCAAAATTGACCAAATTATACTTACAACACTTTAGTGTATGAAAAAGCGAGATGGGTGCATATTAGGCACCGAGCTTAACTGGAATAAAAGAGTAAAAAATCTCAAGTTCGGTGAAAATCGATTCATACCTCATTGAGATACTAAAGTTACAAGTTAGACAAATCTGGTTTCGATTTCAATGAGACACTTTACTCTAATGGGCAACAATGTATCCATCTACTCGTGAATATTCATAAACAATCATTTTCACTCTTTTATCGAACAATTTACTTTCTTTCCCAGAAAAACAAAAAAAAATTGGAAATTTCAATAGAGAAAACATAAAAAAGTGACAAGGATTAGAAGAGACATAATCATCACCGTAAGCGCTATGTTATTACAAAAGAGATTTAAGGGTGATTCTAAAATTAGTAAAACATAAGACTGATAGTGCTTAATCTTTGCATTCTATACGAATAACCTATTTCTTACAGATAGACAAAAAAAACATTGGTTTTATGTCTTTCTGCTCATCTATAATTTAAAAATATTTTCAGGCTTTTGAACTTTGTAAAAAATTCAAAAGAAATATAGAAGGAAAATTGACTTGATTTGTTTATAGTATAGAATTTTAGTTTTCTCTTAATCCATTTCATCGATCGTATAAAAATCACTATTATATTATTATTTCATTTTCTTCTTTTTTATTTTCCTTTGTCAAAAAGTTATCCATACCCAGATGAAAGACGTCTTACAAGATCTTATATAACATTTGATGATTTCTTATGCAATCTTGCTACAAGACCTTTTGGTAAGTACTTGTAAGATCTTATCTCAAGATCATGTATGAACCTGCGGAATCTTGTAACTTCTTGTCGTAAGATTTTACAAAATCAGTTTATAAGAAATGTTAAGATCGTATAAGATCTAGTAACAAGAAATCATATGATCTTGTAAGATCTTGTCAATAACAGCGTTTACTCATATTCAGTTCTTATTGCAAGATCATACGATTTCTTGTTACAAGATCTTATAAGATCATTCATTCTTATCACAGAAATTTTGCTACGGTATATAGTAAATATATATAACATAGTTCTTATGACAAAACTTAGCATATTTTTCTTCTTTCAACTTTACACATCAACTGAGCATAAATAAAGCGCACAGCTGGCTATAAGAAACGTGATTAGACACGTTCCTAAGGACATTAGAGTCCTTCCTATGCTCGAAAATATGATGAAAAGGAAAAGATTTATCTTTTAAAGAGGATCTAGAGGGACAAAATCAGAGATATAATATTGTGGTGCCTTGTAATATGATCTTACAGGATCATATTTTAAGATTCTTCATTCCATAGAATAAAATTGCATGGGATATTAAATAAGAAAACTGTTTTCCTTTTCTTCCTCTTTTTCTCTTCTAACACACAAGATACATATTTCCGTTTATTTCTTCTTCTCTTCTCTAAGATTCAAAAAGGACAAGAATTTTTTTTAAAAAATGCAATTAGGGCTAAAAAGAGAACGATTATGCCTATTTATGGTTAAATTTGGAGTGATTACAAGAGAACGGTCATATTGATGAAGCACACGATATAAATATTTGTCGCTATTGGTACTAGTCACTTCGAAATTTAGATATTTTATTTTCTAATATAATTCATTAAGTTCAGCTTTTGTATTGCAAATTCGCAATGGTAACCATTATTCATGGTTCCTTTATTATTTACGTACTGATGTGTAAATATGAAGACGCGTACATATGAAAAGTCTTACTTTAGAACTATGCACATACAGTGAAAAGGTGTCTTTTCAAACCGTTCTTTAAACAACATAAAAATTAAATAATTCGCACTCCGTTCTCTTTTCATACTTTTTCCATTCAAAAACAAAAGTATCGAAAGACACAGCTTTGATTAAGATTAAAATATATAGATTCTTGCATTCTTTTTTTGATATAGACAGAATGTTCTATTTTTAAAAGAGAAGCACACAGAGAGAGAGAGGAGACAGAGAGAAAAAGATAAACAAAATTATACATATAAAAAAATAGAATAATCATTTACAATACTGTTAAACATCATATCGTTACCTATTTTCTTTTTTCGTTTTCTTCATAATTTATGAAAATATCATAGAGCAATTGCGTGCGTTAATGAAAAATAAAATTGATCAAGGGAAAAATAAATGAATAGGATGGTAGTAATTTTTAGTTGCTGTCATGCGATATACCTTGATTAGAAGTGTGCATTATTGAATAAAGTACACACTTTGCTTTTTAGTCATTATACCTAATTGTTTGTTCATTCAAATATTTCTTGCAACGCTAATTGTACATCTCTTAGTTGAGCCAAACAAATTTCTGTAGAAATATTCAATAAAAATTCTTAGAGTAGATTCACTTCATTACTTTTCCGTAACTGATGTAACAATATTCATAATCAACTACGGAAGTCTTTTCAAAAGCAAAACATACTATTTATGAAATAGTTGAATTTTATTATAAAGCTAGGCTCTTTGAAAGACCGCATATGAGAATGTAGTTGAAAAAGCGACAAATTATTGATAATGTGTGAGAAGTTCAATCAGTATTTAGTCAAATATAATGTTTATTGGTATATATACCCATAATAAAAAGAAGTGTTTATTTTAGATAGATCAATGTTTAATTATTTTGTAATTGATTTGTTAGGGTCGTGTAAATGAAATAAAAAATGTTTTATTAGCTTTAAAAAACGTTAACTATATACATAAAATGAGACAACAATATTTCACATTATTGTTCTATCCTCATCATGGCTGGTTTATCTATATCAACATTATGTGAAGTGTTAACTAAAAATTTGAATATTACACAATGCCAATATAATGAACATAATAACGTTTGCCGATGTATCGATATAAATCCACATATGAGAGCAGGTAAGTGTCATTGGGATCTGATAAAACTAATAGCAGATAGATCTAAATGTATATCTTGACAGACGATGACTGTCATCAATCTCAAAGAGAAATCTAATTGATATTAAATAATGAACAAATAAAAATAATCTAATCAATCAATTCTTACTATTTAACTATTATTTGTTTGTCTCTTCTTATTTTTCCATAAATTAATCCTTTTTTATTAATTTTTTCATTTTAGTGGCATCCACATCTGCATCATCCGATATTATGTTCAGCGAAGTAATGCTTATATTTCTTGTATTAGCAATATGGTTATCAGCTATTGGCTTTTGTTTACATCAATATAAAACATTGAGACGGTTAGAAACACAAGTACACTATTGCGTTAGCCGAAAAGATCCAAAAAATATTGGCAATATTAAAATTGTAGCACGTGAACAAGATTCTATTATTTATAAGAAAAAACGTTATTCAACTATGCAAGATAACAAAATAAACGTTGATACGTTACATTATATTCGTTATATACCGACAACGATAGATAAAAATATTCTCACATCAAATGAACTAAATGGTATAAGATTTTCAACGACAACAATGTTTACCTTACCCACTCAACATGAAGATATTAATGAATTAGAAGATGACAATGAGAAACTCAATGATGAGGTTAATCCATTACTGAATAGTGATGCTAGACATTTATTACCAAACAAAAGAGGTATTTCTCAAACTAAATTTTTAATATCGTATGTCATTCTCGAAAATCGAATATGGTTTCTGTTATGTTTCATAGTATATGACTATTTTTCTGATCAAAAGGAAATGATTTATACTGAGACTTAATATATTTAAGACATTTCATCAAATTTTTCTTTCATTTTCATCGGCTGATTTAATCAGACGATGGGCAAATTTCATCATTAAGTAAACGAATTTTTTTTTATTTGTTAAATAATCTGTTGTAATTGAAATGGAGAATGAAGAAATAAGATTATTGTTCGGCTACAGTTTCCACTATTTTGAGAGAAACTTTCGTCTAATACACTGAATTCGTGATTTTTTTCGTGCATATTATAAAATGTTTTTCAGAAATTTTTATATAAAGGATGATCTATGGTAGTCTTATCGAAAAACACAATGTTCGACTATGATCAGAGAGAACTATAGAGAATCTATGATAAGATTCGACATTTAACGCAAATTATTGGTAGTTTATCATCTTTTTATAATATTTATTTCACATTTAGAACATAGTCTATCAAATGCTTCGGCATTAACTGTCGCAGTACCATTATCCGCGCCAAGCACTTTAAATTCATCTTGGAATAGTCATTTTTATGAAACACGTCATTCGACTCAACATCTTTGTGTACCAAGTTTAAGATTCAATCGGTTATCGGATGGGAATATTTCATTACCCGTACCATCATCGATGATAAATGAACATCATCAACAGCACAATAATCGAAAATCGGGCGAACAATTACTCGATCCTTGTCTTATATCGAAAACTGTTCGACGTAGTCTACTCGCACTTCATCGAGAATCTCAGGAAAATATGATACTACGGCATAAAGAAAAAACGCAAAGTGAAAGTGATGTACATGGAAAATTTATACCATGGAAAATAAAAATGAAATCAAAATTGAAACGAACACCAGTAAACAAACAACATGGAAAAAAACTTATACACAATGATTCTTCATTCGATTCTCAAACACAATATGTGTCAACTGCTCCAACAGTTCCCATAGGTTTCTTGAATCCAGTTGCTATTCAAACTACAAAAACTCTGAGACGTAGTTTAAAACATTATCCAAAATATTCGACACAAAGTCGCGATAGTCCCGATTGTAGTTTTGATATAGCATCATCCGAACCTCCAACAAGTATTATGATGTTAAATGAGTGTGTTACTTCGACAACTACTTCAAATGACCATCATACACAAGATAACTATGATCAAATGAAAACATATCAAAATTTGCCGCCTAGGACGTCACTTGAAAAGTTAAAAGAAATTTGATATAATAATGCACTTAATAGTATGCTAAGATAGAATCAATTAGAACGAATAGAAATACATCAGGACACTATTGAACAAAGATAGATAAGAAGAACGGCAGGCGCTATCGTTTTCATATTTTATCTTTAATAAATTGTTTTAAATTTTCAAAAAAACATTTTTATATTTTTCTGTACCGGTGATTATCTACATTTCTTGACAAATAGAAAGTCTGTCTGGTTATGCAAAATATATATTAAATTTCTTCGCTTTTCAGTAACTAATTATTGTGAAAGGTATATTGTAAGAGAAATTTTATATTATTGACATCAGCTAGAGAAAGTATAACGATCAATTTTCATATATAAAAAACCAAATAAACCAGAACCAATTTTGCCGGTAAGCAGTAAAATTTCATTTTTTAAAACTGATTTTTTATGACAAAAACATTAACACTTGATAAAAATTATGAGTCAAGTTTGACATCTATTATATGATAAAAAAGTTTATGAAACTAATTCGTTTTTCTTCTTCTTCTAATGTTTATTATGAAACCGAATATCAACGATTTAGTATTAGTTCATGATAAATAGTCTAGAGATATACTGAATAGAGATTTATTCTTCAAAAATACGACAAATTTTGTCTAAAAGAAGTAGAAATATACTTTTTTGCTATATGGTGTAAAACAGGTAAATATAAAAATCCATACGTCAATATAAAAGTTTCTGCAAAAATAATTTTAAAAGAACGAAATATTTTTGCATCATGAATAGAGGTGCAAAGCCGATAACCAATTGAAACATTTTTAACATTAGTGTAAGACAAATGCATTGGATACTGATCTATTGTTTTCTATTATCCGTACAAATCGTATATTCGTCGGATTGTTCTTGTTCGATTCCGAATGCTTTCATTGATCATGTAACCTCAATGACAACATGCCTGTTCAACTTGCAAAACATTCATTGTCAAAGACTCGTCATTAATGGGAATATGAATTCACTAACAAATACGATGTTACCAATATTTTATAATGTAACAGAGTTAAAAATTCAAAATTGGATATTGTACGAACAAATTTTGGACCGATTTCCTTCACTAACCACATTGACAATACAATCATGTTCCTATAATGCATCAGCAAACTTTTTAAAAAGTGAGAAGAAAGGAAACATCACAACGTTAAAATTAATACATAATGAGTTACTTAGTGGAAAATTGCCAGAGTTCAGTTTTCCCCAACAATTGAAATCATTAACAATTATTGAATCACAATTAAGTACAAACTCACTGAGAATAGATGCCAATTATCATCTAGATACTCTTGAATTAGAATTAGGATCGTATCAGCAATTTGATTTAAACAATTGGTCATTTTTAAAATCTTTTTTATCAAAACTCGAAATAAGAAATTTAACAGATCTTGTTGTGTTTCCTTCAGCATTTTTTAATAATTTTCTTCGATTAAAGCATTTATATTTATCCGGTAGCTACATATTAAAAGAGGAAGATATTTGTGCGTTTTATTATTATCCATTGAAATCAAATATTACGTTAAATACATCAAGTAAAAAAGATCCCTGTGCACAAACGTATATCGATGCTATCAACTATTGGAATTGTGCTGAGAGTGTACCATGTGAAAGTCCATACGCCTGTAAACAATATGCAAACCGAGCAAATTCATGTTCATTGATATCTGCGGAAAATCAATGTTCGACATTTTCGAATCGAACACCCGTTTTCACATTTCAATCGAGTTGCTTGAAGAGCAGAATAGATCAGTGGCTTGCTTATGATTTTTCTTTAATAATACCAACACCAGACCATGAGACATTTCCCCTTAGTATTGGTGCTATTATTGGTTTAATTATTGGTCTTATAGTTGCTATTGCTATTTTATGCATTATACTCTACTGTATTTATCGATATCGCCAGAATAAAAACATCTATATAAAATCAGAAGATAAATATCGAAGAAAATCAAATACAAATTCACAACATTCGAGTATCTCCCTTACGACTAGTAAGTCATCCGGTCAACCATTATTCTCTCAACATCCCAATCATGTTACTGCACCAGCACTTTATAATGTGTCACAACCTCCTTCATCCATTTATCACTCGTCAACGACTTCGACATCTCAACCATTAACTTCAAGAGCCAGTATTTCAACACAAGCAACTCATCTTTACGAAGAAGTTTTAAACACCAAAAAACCATGATGCAGAAATTTTATATGGAAACTGAGTGCGGGCGCCTACTGTTTCCTATTGCGTTCAACGCTAAGTGCAAAATAAGTTCAAATGCATTTTTAATGTCAGTCTCACACATCAAAAACATTTTCTGCTTTGAAATTTTCTTTGTTCCACTATATTTTATTAACTTAAACCGAATACATAATAAAACAGTAATAAAAGAAGGAGATCGATCGGAAATGAAATATCATACCCACCAGTCTGAATCAGATCAAATTTGGTCAAAATTATCGTTTGAACTTTTGCTTCCAATTGAATGATATCATCAAGTTCATCACCATCTTCTATATTTATTTCACTAATTGATGGTCAATGACAGTCATCAAGCGGTAAGGAACTTCATTTACAGTTCATTTGGCTAACGTATTATTGTATAATTTTCTTCGATATATTATTTTCAAAGTTTTTAAATTTACATATTTAACGCATAGTAAAATGAATAACGTTTATGGTATACTAATACATCCAACTATTTGAATAAGACTCGTTTTATCATTTTGACGAGTCGGTAACGTTCTGATGAACTCAACGCTTAAGCGTTGAAATAAATCGTACAGGGTCATTCACGAAGAAAGTCAATACTAAATTATCAGCTCAACTATAATGAGCCACGATTTTATTCAATGATTGCTTTCCATTTAGAATCAACTGTTCAATCTCGAAAGCAAGTGGCTCAATCAAATGGCATTAGTAATCTTTAAACTATTATGTTTAGGAAAATATCTCGATATTTTTGTTACGAACATAACAGTCCACATGTATTCAGGCCACACAATTTATCATTTTCTAAGTTTTTTGATATCACATGTGTTTATCTTATCGTTGCTTAAACCATTTGTAAATATACAAATAACCATTTTTATAGTGTGTCCACTGAAGGACATATTTTTAATCGTATCATGTATTTATTTATTATAAAAGGAAACAGAGAAAATATTGTTGGACATGTTTAACACATTCACTGTCCAACAATAATTAAAGAACAATTAAATGAATCATATATGATAAATGGATAGTGAATGTGTTAAAGATGGGTTTTCTATGCACCCGTCAGTAGTCAAATTCTTAGCGTCGTCGGATAAAGCTATAGTTCTTTTCGATATTCAGCCAGTAATTCTGTAAAAAAAATAACCATATTCCGCTGTTATTTACAATTCATTGGTCAAACTTTGTGTACAAAACATATTGCTCTCTTCGATAAGAATGAATTACTTTTTCGGTGATACGGCGTAGTTCTGGGCAAGTGTATTAATCCCCTTCAGTTGTATAATAATTTTACACACAACGATCCATTATAATTGTATTGTTAGTTCTCTGAATATTCCATTTCATGCTTAGCTTTAAGGTGTTTGGTATATTGTATGAAGAAGTATGTGTTGGCAGGGTGTTCCGACTAGCAGGAGATTCTGAAAGTGATCCACGCTCAATAATTAGATAAAAATTTCTTACATAGCAAAAGTAATAATCTCGTATCGAATTCTTGTTATAGACTGCTGCAAGTTTCTTTGATTCTCACCGAAAATCTGAAGGACTGGTACTAATTCCGGTGTCTTTTAACCCTAGTACTACCAAGCCCTTTTTTGCATTTTATACGACTCTGAATGAGCTCCTCCAATGAGTTTCTACATTATCATCCGTCCTATCTCAAAATGGTCCCTCTAATCTTAAAACCATTCTCCCTTCCATCCAAAGCCTAAATCCACCATTGCTTCTTCGTCTTAACTCATCCTCTTCACCCACATCTCATCCGCATCCTAACCCACAGCCACATTCTCATCAAACATTATGTGTGTAAAAAATATGAAACAATAAATATTTCAATTGTATTGTTCAATTGAATCACTAATGGGGTCAAAAATGCCCCCCTTGGTAGTACTAGGGTTAATATGAGTCAGAATATGGTACACGAATTCTGATATTACTGATCAAAGTCACATTTTTATGACTGATCTCTCTTAAATATGGTGAAACATATTCTTTTTAGTAATCTTTTTAGTAAATAAAAAAGCAAGTGGAAAACCTCTTTTAATGTTTTTCGTTCTTAATCTCGTTTCACAGCGAGATCTCGACGTCAACATCGCTGCGTATTAGCGACATTATTTCTAAAAGCTACCACTCACCGAACGTCGGCGTCACTGTGTGGTTTTAACCCACGACCATTACAATAATAGGATCAAGATAAGCCACAATGAAATCGTCGCGTACAGTGGAAGAAGGCCATTGAGGCGTATTTTGCGCCTGTGCAGGGATCGATTGAAGTAAATGCACGACTTGACTGAAAGACGTTACGATACGGCAGAAGAAAACGCTGAGAGGAAATCGCCACAGTCAACGCGAAAAACCATTAGAATAGCGTTGAATGTAGTGATTTGCTCCCAGCGTTTGTCCCTAGCTTATCTTAACTGACGTTACTATCCATAATTACTTTCATTCCATATTAAACTTTACTACTTTCATTTTACTCAAAATGTTTCGATTGGATGTGTGTATTACACCGGATTAGATAGATGCAGTAATAAAAAAGTCGAATCTCAGAAACGAAGGACAAACTGTTAACATAAGTAAAGGCTGAAATTATAGAGTTATTTGTAATTTGAGTACGGCTGGACGATAAGAACGTTCCATCAAAATCTGCGATGAAATCTTACATTTTTTCTTCGAAGAATAATTTACAGTGAAAATTTATGTTAGGCTTTCAATGTATCTTATCTTGACTTAACAGTGACTCTCATGAGGCATTTATGGCTGCCTTTTCAGGATTGGTTGAGCGATCTTCGCTCTTTTTAAGATTTTCTTTCTTATGTGTCTTTTACTTTCAATAAGTTTTTTCTAAGTCTCAAAATCTTCGGACAGTCTCTATCCTACATAAATAAAGGGATTTAGAGCGATTCTTACGAAAAAATCGATTAAGAAGTATAGTTTCCTCATACCGTTCCACTATAGCAGTGTTATTAATGATCAATGGTATAAAAAGAAATGAAGCAAACTTTCTCCATAAAAATATGATTTCCACTTTGCTTTCTATCTAATCTGCTCTCAGTTCAAGCGCATCGTACGTTTTAAAAATTACATACACAAAACTACAATCGTCTGTTTCTTTAATTGAAGAACTAGCGGTCGGTAATAGATTATTCCCCGATTGAATATACGAAAACTACAGTATTGAAAAGAGAAAAAGACTTGTACAAAAAAGGAAGTAATAAGAAAGCATGTGCGGCAGAAATCCAATTTGTAGATCGTATATTTCAAAATTTCTCCTGATTGTTCAAATATTGTCTAACAAAAATTTTTAGTACGTCACTTTGGATGTTAGAGCAAAGTGGAAAATTTTATTTTTATTCCAATTCTCATTAGAAACACTTCATCAAAGTCTTTTAAGGCTGTGATGATTTTTCTCTCTTCTTGCGGAGTTTAACGCTTATTAGCAATTAGTTTATATAATTACGTGCATTCTCAATGAGAAGGCTAATTTAAGGAGAAATACAGAACTACCCTTGAAACCACAATAAAGCATACCTTACTGACTATAGTACGAAAAGGTATGTTGAATTGTTGTAGATGGCAGCAATTGTAAACAAAATTACAACTACAGTGCCTCAAATTGCCACTGGTAAGTTTATTTTTCCACCGTGCATTAATGTCATTTCGAAAGATTTTTCTTTTTTTAAGGAGTTGCACGATTTGCTCAGCCGAAGTTGAGTAGATTTTGGTATTTCGCCCGTGTAGAACTACGTCCACCAATGCCAGGAGAATTTGGAGCTGTACAACAGGGGTTTCAAAATCTTATTAAATCAGTCGCAACACAAGGCTGGAGAAATCTAACTGTTAAAGTAAATAATCAACAATATTGTTTATTATTCGTATGTCTAGATGTTTTTTCTATAATTTTTTAGCAACTAGGATTGAATACATTAGTTGGTATTGAAGTAATTTGTTGGTTTTATATTGGAGAATGTATCGGGAAAGGAAGTATTGTCGGATATAGACCAGGTAAGTGTTTTTCTTCTACGAAGAAAGATGCGTTTTATTTTGTTGTTTCGTTTTAGGCAGAGCGCCGTTACCAGCACCCTATAAATATTTTATGTAATTTGATTACCGAACAATAGCAACCATTATAAAAATGTTTTCCTATATTCACAGTGACACGAACTTTTGTCTTATACCAATTTGTTCCATCGTCTTCATCAGAAAAGTTACTTTCTTTAGAATTTGTTTATTAGTAACATTCAAAAAGATTTCGTTTAAACCAGTGGCGTATCCACCGCTCTGGATCAAAAGTGGACCACGGCCCCACTCCTCAGAAGATTTTTATTTCCTCTCGAAAACAGTTTTTAACTGATCTATCTCTTGAAAAACTCCTGGATACGCCACTAGTTTAAGCATTCCTTTTTTTTATAGCAGCATAATTTCGTCGTAGTGTATTACTTTATTTTCCATTTATATTACTTTATTCAATTTGTAATAAAAAGTCGAAAACACAACTTTTATAAATACCATCTGTACGGAGTTGCATTCATAGTCTTTTGAGCACTCTTAGAATAACTTGAGTCGAATATGGAACTTTATTGTAGGTATTCATCTCTAGCTAAACTTGTTTCTTGTTTTTCAAGAAAACCATTTAATTACATTAATAAAACTAAATTTCTTTCACTTTTCTAGATGAAATATGGCTGAATTAAACGAAACTTTTTTAGTTAATCTGTTAAGACCGACAAACATATCAGATACGGTTGATGGTCCTCTTGAAACAGTCCAAAAACCACTGAAAGATATACAACCAATAGTACAAGAAAATTCAACTGAACATCAACAACATCAGCAAAATTCGCTTGATTTAGTAGGCGTTCTACCAAAATCAGATGAAGAAATTGTGGTACGTGAAATGAATCTTAGGCATTTAGCAAAGTAAACGTTTTTTTTATGTGCTCTTTTAATGTTTAGTTTCCCAACGTGATCGATTTAAATGTGGGAGGTTATCATTACACAACAAGTCTTTCAACACTAAGAAAGTATGAAGATTCAATGTTAGCTGTGATGTTTAGTGGACGTTACCAATTGGTTAGGAATGAAGAAGGACACATTTTTATCGATAGAGATGGAAAGTACTTTGGGTAAGAATTAATAGTTTTTTAAACTTCACAGTGAGAAAAAGTCTTCTTGTAGTCGATCATCTGACCATTTAGAAGAGAAAGATACAAACCGAGAAAAGAAATATCGATACACACAGAAAATAGAATAGCCTGAAAATCTTTTAACTTTCATTATTTCGCGTTTTTTTTATAGATTCAACAATGTTTTTTTTATCATTTTATTTCTAGTCATATCTTAAATTATATCCGTGGTGATACAATACCACCCGAATCACTTTCATTAGATGTTTTACGTGAAGCAGAGTTTTTTTGTATTAGTTCATTAATGACAAAATTAGAAACATCAAGTCCATGTGTGATATCGTTGAGACGTCGTGAATATTTTCGTCGATTAATACCAGACTATGAACATATGAAAATGGATATAATCAATAGATGTGTTGAAAAAAGAAGTTCATTTCATGAATCAAAAGTGGTTATAAGTCAATTAGATCATACAAAATTAAAAGGTTCAAAATATTTTTATTTTATTTTATTTGTTTATTTATTTTTCTATCTTAAAATAGGCACAATTCCATGTTACAATTGTAGTCGAGAATTTGTTACTGTCAATCATGCATGTGCATTCGATGGACTAACCGCTGATCTACAAATACAACAACAACTAAAACCAATTCAAAATGATATTCATATCGATATGGATAAATTGATAGCGTATGCATTCTATATCTATTATTTGTAACAATATTTATATACTTTTGATTTATTCTAGTTTTGTTGTTGACGAATTGTGTCATGATGGATTCAAAGCAACATGTGAACGAGTTATATGTCGTTTTAGTGTAAGATGTCAAGGTTGTACTTTAAGTGGGCTTTATACTGCTGGAGGAATCTTGGCACCAAGAGAATGTCAAAATGTGGCACATGTCGTCAAATTTATATGGTCATAAATAAACTAAATAAACTTTCTATTCAGTCATCTCTTACTGATAATGAATAATAAATAATTGTTGTAATTTGCGATCATGTCATTGTATCTTCTTCTTTGCTACTGTTGACTTATTTTATATGTTGTCTTTTTTTCATGTATCTTTTCGACGTCAAGCCCACCGGCACTGAGAACGTTTTACTATCTTAGGGTGGTTTCTCATACACTGTTGTATCTGGAAAATTGCAGTAACTGAGATTTTTCTCATAAGTTTCGTAATTTATTTCTTTATCAATTAGTTTTGAGTCTGGTTGATGGAAGCGAATTATTTAATTCATATCACAGTTAAAATACACTGAAAGTAGTTTGGTGTTTATTTGACTCATTTCTCAATGAAAAATATCTCAGAAGTTCTCGAGTCCGTTTGAATAAATAGATAATTTTTTTGCCATTGTTTTTTGGTTTCTTTAAATTCTAGTCAAACATTTCTAATCCAAGTCGTTAATGAATATTTGAACTGAAAATTCCTGTGTATTAATCGTTTGTCTGTTTTTGGTGGTTCTTTTTTGATACGTCATTTTTGTTTCTTTCTCTGTTTCTTTTGTTGACAGTTCTGTGGTGACGAAAGAGTTTTTGTTTGAAGTTTTTTTCAAGAGTTCTGTCAAAATAAGGAAAGCTAATAAAAAGATTTTCAAGAGATGTGCGTTCTTCCTGTCGTTCACTGCGTACCTGTACCGTCAAGTATACAATTCTACAGATAAATAAGCTACACGTCTTCAAAAATGTAATATGGAATGACTGTGTCATAACTGTGGTCTTTTCTCGAAACTTTACAGACTAGAAAGTGATAACGGTTCCGTGAGAGGAGCTCTCTCAGAACTGAGTAAGTCAGTCTTCAAACGAGGGTACCTCGCGAACTGTCACATCGCTTTTTCAGCCAAATCTAGTGGGTTATAGGCTATCACCTATGCTGAATCCGAATATCATAGTGGTAGCTGCTTTTAGAGAGCGTTTTTCTGGAAAACCAATTTTTCAGAAATTTACAAGAAAATCGCTAAATGTTCATTGTCAGCTCAAAGCTACAGAAATAAGAAGAAATTAATTTAAAGCTTTTGTTGTAAATTCTATAACTTTGCAAAGAAAGGTCGTGTAGAACTGGGAGATATCTCATTTTAATCACAAATGTGCACGCTACAATTATGCTTCATTAAGAAAGGCTTTAGTTACTTTTTAGAGTTTCTGAAAAACTGGTTTTCTAAAAAACAGCTCTCTGAAGGTCACTCTGCAGCTACCACTATGATATTCGAATTCAGCATAGTTGATAACCTATAATCCACTAGGTTTGGCTGAAAAGCGATGTGACAGTTCGCGAGATCCCCTCGTAAGCCTTAAGCCAAGTCAGCAAAACTAGAAATTGAGTTTTACGTATCAGAAAATTCATTTAACCAATTAGTTTTTCTGTGACTCGATAACTTTTTATTCTAAAGGAGCTGGTAGTTGATTGTTATTTTAAAATATAGGAGTCTTGTGTCGAGA
Source organism: Didymodactylos carnosus (assembly GCA_905250885.1). Lineage (NCBI taxonomy): Eukaryota > Metazoa > Rotifera > Eurotatoria > Philodinida > Philodinidae > Didymodactylos > Didymodactylos carnosus. Next base: position 25,127 of record CAJNOQ010001260.1, read on the forward strand.
GAAAAATCACAATCTACTAATGTTAAATTTGAAAGATCAATAATATGGTACATTTTAAGCATAGTGAATTAACTTGCTGATCAACGAAAATTTTAATTCAATAAAATTTAATGTTTAAAGAGTCAGACGAATCAAGTCAGTTCAAGTTGAAAATGAGTTGGCCATGAGCCGTTTTTATTATGACTTGTCTAACTCTAACCGTTCGAGTGTCCTTTCGCTCTTCTAATGAAACAGTTTATTTAGGTAATTTTTAATGATCGTGACAAATTGGATATTTGTTGCTGTCGTTAAACGTTGTCTATTTTAAAATTCACCATTTATTTGTGAGGTAAGAGCTATGGGTAGTATTAGGTTTCAAAAAATATCAAGTTTCAATTGTTCAGAACTATCTACAAAAAAATTTTGATGCAGCATTTGGGAAAAAAGTTTTGGCATTCGGAATGTGCATTACATGCTATGTTTCACGTGCATTGATGCCATAACTATGCGGCGCTTCTCTTACGAGAGAAAAAAAAGATGAAGTCAAAAAGACATTCGAAATGATACACGAACACTGACAAAACAAAATGATCATAGAAAAAACGTCTAGTACTGTTGCGCATCGGTACCCAGAAAAAAAGTTATATATTTATTTATTCGGCTGGAAACCACCGATATCAAAAATTTTTTAATTTTTGCATCGACGAGCACATGTATCAGAGCGAAGCCATTCAAAATTTTGTTTGTAGGGTAGTAGACAAGATAGTTTTTTCAGCGCTATAAATTTTGTACTAATACTACGAAAATCCCGAATTTCTGTCGGCTTCTTATGGTGAAATCAGGTTCATCAGCTCTAAAACCACCATTAAAAAACTGGTTCATGGTGAACATTCGCAAAAAGGGATGAGAGACTCTCTCTTTGTTGAAACTTTTTTGAAACTGTGACACACGTTTCTTAAAATATCAAAGCAACTGCATTCAATGATTTAAACCAGCTGCGCAGCTTATTATAATGAGCACTTGTTTGCACATCGTAGCTTGGATATTGAACAACTTAAAAAATTATTTTCTATATTGAGCTCAGTTCTTATAAAATTGAGCAAATGCACTTTTTGTTGAAACATGAAATTGAAATTTTGAAAATTTAGATATTTAAACTTCAATAAAAAGTTAAGTACACTTAATTTTTATATGCATTTAAGCGCGCTGATTGTTCAGAAAGAGTTTTAGCACTGAAATCATTTAAAAAAAGTTAAAGCTATCAATGTAGTTAGAAATCTTCTCATGATATTTTCTGACTCGACTTGCTTATTCGAGTTATCAGGAAGAAGCAAGAGCATAGCGGGCATTTTTCTAATAGCAGGCAGACATCAAGATTCTTTTGCTCATAAGTTATTGTCCCATGAATAATTATTATTTCTTAGTCATCTTTGATGTTTTCAGAAAAAAATTTCTTTTATCGAAAAATCGGTCTTGCTGGTTCATGAGAAAAAGTTTCGATGAATAGTTATTTAATCCAAAACTTATTGTATTATACGTGATTCGATGCAATTCGGTACGCTGCTTCCAAATACGACCTTATTTTTTCTAAAAAGTGTTTTTGAATTAAGAAAAATAGATTTTAAGTGTAATAACCAGAATGTTTTGGAAAACCTCATATTTAGGCCCAGGAAAAAAAAACGCATTTTCCCATTCATAGACACTGTGCTTGCTAAAGAGTAGTGTGGCAAACTTCGAGCTTTTTCAGGCGAGTAGGAAATGGTGAAAATCAACTGTACTGGTCTCATCTCTAGGGAAATTTAACCTGTTCGAAAAAACACTGATTTCTCACCATGTTTACGTCGAAAACAAAACATTTCTTTGCTAATACATAGGTGAGCATATATATTACTGTCTTCGAAACGGGAAAATTTGTACTTTCGATTTTTTGCTTAACGCTCGCCCGGCTACCCACTCTGAAGAGGCTTTAAAGCTGAAGCGGCCGTGAAAGTTTTTTCTTTCTTCTAAATTTCACATTCTGTCTTCTTTTTTTCTTACTGTAGCATTATTTGTTGAGATTGATTGAAAAATATGTTTTATTTTAAGTATACAAGAATGGATGAATATACTGTGCTATTATTTATCGTCTTACTCTTCTTAATCGTACAGAAAGAATTTTTAACCGATCAGTTCTTTCGTTGATTTATATGTAACTGATTTTGGTATTCAAAATGATGTATTCATGATAAAAAATCCATTCATCTGTATGTTTTATTTGGAGTAAAGTCAATCGAACTTTGATGTCTTATTTGAGTAACAGAATATTTTCTCGTTTTATCTAGTATCAATATTGGCTTCAATGCCATTTCTCTGAAATAGATTGTTTGTTTTACGCAAACAATACTTCTTACGATATATTATTATCATCGAATAATCTCATTTTTATTAATCCTTTTAGCAACTTGTTTAAAAATTTATATGTTTTTTATTTTTGTTGATCTTTTTTGTTTTCGAATAATTGTTATTTACTTTGCCTATTAATTACTTTATTTTTCCATGTACAAAAATAATGCCAAATTATTGCATCAAAATGGTTATTACATGGTTACACGATCAAACAAATAATGATAAAACTGAAACATTATATGAAACGGAACCATAAAATGAACAGACTTTTCGTGCTAGAAAATTTAGTAGATTTTATACCTATTTTATGCTATCTCAATCTTTTCTTCTCATTTCAAATGAAGAAAACACATAATTTTCGTCCAATATTGATTTATTCATATGTTCACTTAACAAAGATATTCCCAATAAACATTTTCAATATTTTAATTTTCCAAAATATCCGGTATAGTAGAACGTTATTAATACTAGTTGATATTAACAAGAACAAATTTTAATAGTAAATTATTTTTAACTCGATTAAAACTTGTTCCATAGTTTCCATAGTTCTTAAACTTTTTCCACGTAGATAATTCAGTAAGCTTCACAAACCGTCTGGATCAGAATCTCTTGGTTCACAGATTTGTAATGAATTTTCAAATATTAAATTTCTATCGAGATATTGAGGCACTCAATAAAGACACAAACGGACATCGGATATGTTCGAGATTTAATAAGAAAACCTTTTAATCACTTGAAAATGCTCCTTTAGCATGAAGAAATTTTAAAGATAGCTGTTCTTCTGTAAGATCTAGTTTTACTTGAATTTAGATTGCTGATCTATGCACTACACCTTTTTATAGCTCACTGATGTATTTCAATTATTTGCTGGTGTTCATCGTGCTTTACAAGTAAGCAATCGAAAAACTCTGGATTTCTGCTTGTGACTCGTGATTTTTTTATATTAACAGGCTAATTTGAAATCGGTGTAAAAAATATTCCTTAATCCTGAAAAATGATTCCAGTCCGGCATTGCTAGTGTGCGCTGATGCGCTAATATGCCGTAGACCGCCGGTGTTAGTTGCCCTCCTGGTACCCAGGAAGTCGCCGAATCAGTGTCGATGAGCATCGGTGAAGTTTTTTCTGCTGTTGGAAAAAATACCTTACTCATTCAAAGAATAATGCCAGTGCCAAACAAGTGACGTATACTTTATACCAGCACACATGCACACCCGTGCACGATCAGCGCGGATCAAGAGTTTTTTTATTTCAAAGATGTTATTCATTTTCTTTCAGCTCAGTGACGCGTTATATTGATTTGGTGGATTCAGAAAACTCTATTATATCGATCGCTGATAAAAGTACTAATAAATTGTTTTTTAAAAAAACTTTCCCCATAAATGATATCGAATCTATTATAAAAGAATAAATGAAACAGCATCTGAATAATCAAAAAAAAATTCAAGGTCTGAGTTTAGTCGATAGATAAATGTTGAGTTTTTTTATTGAATTGATACAAGTAATTTGGTGTGAAAGATAAAGTCGAGTCATTTAGTAGTATTCCAAGCTATTTTTTCTTTACCAACACGCTGGTAAAAGCAAAATACGCACATTTTTTATATATTTTCAACACTATTTCACATCTGCAAACGAGAACAACGTTGATTAAATGCAAATGGTTGATGATGATATTGTTGGAAAAATGATGTGGAAATGTTTTTGAAAATGAATTAATGCTTTTTTTATGTTCTTATTTTGCCTCAAACAAAAATCAACATGACAGCTTTGAGGAGAAAAAACTTGAATAAGGAGTTCAAATATTTATGATGTATATCAAATTTTATTGAAATAGATTCTCTATTTATGTTTCAATTGTGATATTTACCGATGACACTCTTCATATATAGAAGATACATATAGTTTTAATAATGTGATCATTCCAAAAACCTTCCTTATAAATTGTCAAAATTTAATATTTAAATGTGAAATGTAACAGGAAGATGGAAAGAAAAATCCCTTGGTCTACCATATGTTTTATATTATTAGATATTTTGCAACATAAACAATCATTCAAATGAAGTTTTATCATTAAAATGAATGCGTTTAATTTCACATCTATACATCTACATGTCATTACAAACAAGTTTTTTACTCATCAAATTGGACATGGATCTTCTTTAAAGGGATCAAATGTATTAAAATAAGGATGAACTAAGTTAGGATTGACCTTTACAAACGTTTTAAATCGTGGCATTTATTATTCTACACATATTTGAAAAGAAAGAAAGAGAAAAATTTTGATCTTATTTTGTCTTCCTCAAAATCAATTTTATTTCGTTTCGCGTTTGCTTTTTTTATTGCTTTCAACTAGTATAGTTTACTATGTAAAAAAACCTCTAAAGATTCGAAATGGAACGAAAATGATATTAATCATTATAATTAACAGACGAATGAGAAGACATTGATGAGAATGCAGTTCAGTAAAATTAAGGTAGGTGAATTATATACTTGTGTATTATTATACTAACTCTTTCACTGAGTTTTCTCATCAATTATATCTGATACTAATATTCTGCTGTTAATTTTCTTTAATTTTCGTTAAAATTCTGCTGTTAATTTTCTTTAATTTTCGTTAAAATTCTGCTGTTAATTTTCTTAGAATCATTTCGTCTTAAACAGTAGAAACGTAATATTTAGTTAACACTTTATCCTGCAGCAGCTCATCTTGTAAAACGAACTTGAAACTGTTATAACCCTGTTTTACACTCAAAGAAAAAAAAATTTTCTTATTAGTAATAATGACTAGCGTATAATTTCAGCATACACTAGAAAAGAATCCATTTTTTGATTCGATGTATCATCATCTTGCTATAGTGATTCTAAGATATCCCACTAATGTCCACGTCTGTGGACTTCCTGGGATAAAGGATTAAAATAAAATTTTTGAGTGATAAGATATTTGACAGCTTCCTACGACTGAGAATAGACGAGATAGTCAAACGCACGTCATCTAAGAACTTTAAGATTCTTAAATTATTCATGGGCAATCAAATGGATAAAGTTTTTTTTTCTTTTTCAATTTTAATAGAATAATAATAATGGTAATTAGTTGGAAAATAGATTTTTTTTTTCATTCATTCACTATCGTTTATTCAATATTTCGCTTTTTTTTTTCTTCTTTGTACCTGTATTTACTATTTACATAGCCGTATGCTGCCTACATTCGCTCATAAGTTTAGTATATATATATATATATCGAGAAATCGGTAACGTATAAAAGTGAGATAAACAATGTATGCTTACACTATTATTTATACTTATGGGAAATAAAGTAAGTAGTACAGAATTCAATTTGGTGGATGATATTAATAATATTTACTTTAAAACATTAATATACTAAACGATTTATTATTTTATTTTTTATTTTCATGATTTAGAACGACAAAAAACGCAATAGTATCACTGATAAAATGCCTGTACGTGAACTACCAACATCAAGTTCTTATAAATGGCAAATAATTGATCTTGATGATGTTGTTGAATCATGGGTTTGGACAATGATGGAGGCAACAAAGACTAGACAAACGTCACAATACAAGTAAGTGATATTTGAAATATTTTCAATTAACACGTTGGCTGTCAGAGTCAAAATAAAACAAAGCCAAATGTATCACTGATGATGCATTGGCAGCCAACATGTAAATCTTTTTAAAATTATAAGCAGAATATTTTTGTAATAGTACATTTTATTTTTGAGATTATTGAACAGAAAAATGTTTGAAATCTAGTAAACTATTTCTTAAGGTTAACACTCATAATTCATCAATATTTCTATAATTATTTTTAATACTATTATGACTTTACTTGTCAGTCAGAATTGATAGATGCGTGTGTGTATGTGTACATAGATTTTTCTTTTTTTTTTATGTATACTTACACATCCAATTCAATATTGATATGTTTTCTATTTTTTTTATGTTCTCTTCGAATGCCATAGGATATACAATTATAACGAAAATTCTAATAAAAAAAATTTTCTTCTTTCAAGTTTGAGTAAACCGTATATAAGTACTTGTTACATTTTTTAATAGTATATAAAAACAACAATGGGACTATTGAAGATATAGTAATTATTTTAACGCCTACTATTTATTATGATAGTCTAGAACAAAAATAAGATGTTTCATTGCATGTTTACTAATTATAAATTCAATGTTTGCTTTAACAGACTGCTATGTCATATATATTGAATAAATTATTCATCTAGAATCAAATTCAAATTTGTAAAGAGAGACACTTGAATATATACATATAGTATCTTTCTATAGATATCATAGATTAAAAAGTAAAATAATTATATCTGGATGAAGTTACATATATTATTATTGATCAAATAGTAGTTCTATATTCTATAACAAAAGAACATCAAGATTGATTGTAAACGTTCTAAAACAGTAATGATGTATTTTCTTGTCTACATGACTCCTTTAAAGAGTATTAAAGAGTTGTTTTTATTGAAGTGTACCAATTTAGAAAAAAATTCTAGGAGTCAAAAGTACAATACGTGATGTCTGTTATGACTTTTTTTATGTGGATTATTGATAAGTTTTTGTTGTTGTTTTTCTTATAGAAGAGAAGAATTAATTATTAATATTAATTGGAAACGAGTACAATTCACGCAAAGTGAAGCTGAATTTCATGGTGCACCACCAATAAAATTACCAAAATCACAAACATTATTCAAAACAACTTTTGCAAATAAAACAGAGACTGATCAAGTATACTCATTTAAAACTCAACGACGAACAATATCGACATTTTGTTTCACATTTAATCAAGGTTTTTGTAAATCTCAAGAAGGTGCTGTAGTATTTCGTCTACCGGAACAAATTGTCGAAGTTGGAGGTGGAATTAAACGTGAACAAAGGATTGAATATGGTCAAGATAAGTATGTAGGAAATAGTTCACTAATAGTGAAAACATTTATATAAAATTGTATACTGACAAGGCTTTAACTCTTATTATTACAATACTTTGCCATTTACTAATGTATTTAGTAGTCACAAAATTAAATGCTCTCTTTATTGTAGAACAAATGAACAAGAAATGTTATGGTGTGTTGACAATGTTGTCAAAGTTCCACCAAGAACAAAAGCATTTGCCGAATTGTATATTAATGAAGAACAATACAATGGTGATTTTAGTGTTGAAGTTCGCTTTTCTGGACGCATAACGGCAACAATTTCTACGCGAACTAATCCAAATAATTATATTAAATATATGGAAGGCGATATTGTCAACATTGTCCGAGATTATATTCAAGGTCAGAATAGTAATCGCGGTTTTGAAATTGTTGATAATTGGCAAGTTAAATACATTATGCGTGGAAAAGTTCAATTTCGATATGGTATTGAACAACATGTGACATTGAACCAAGAGCCAATGGACTTGGTACCATATCAACAACAACATCATATTAATGTGCCTTTTCCATCTTATTCTTCAACAGCAACTCATATACCAATTAAACAATATATACCTACTCTATCTGGACCAACACATTATACACCTGAATATCGTCCATTACGAACACACTTAACACCCTTACCAAGTTCAGATTCTCATGTTTTACATTCTGATGATCGCTCATGATAATAATACTCGATTTCTAATTCTATAATAAGAATAACATAAGCGATTCGCATGGAAATGACAATTGAGTTCACCCTCCGATACAATCACTGTTTATAAAATACTGAGTAACTACAAATATATATCATATCAAACATCCTCTGTAAAATATACATGCAATATTGTCAACTTGATGATATCTGATCCTTTATAAGAATTTATGCGATGATATAACAGTTTCAAATAGAAAGACTATATATATCCCACGAAGTCAGCTATGCTAATTTCTAAGGAGAAACTATTTCTTACAGTGTGTATATACCTGACTTCAGAAACAATATTACCATTATTAAAATATTTTTGAATCATTCATAATATATATGTTTTGTTGAAAATTCGTACTAAATCCAAAAAGCAAAAATAAAAAATAATACAGTAGGATTATGCATTAAACTTAATCCTAGTTCCTAATTCAGAAATCTATTTTCGAGAGGAACTGTCGAATTTCAATAAAACCGCAAATATCTGTCTTATCAAAATAAATTTACATTACTTTTGATTGCTATTCTGATTGTTACCGGTAACGTACATCTTGGACTTGCACTTCTTGTTACATAATGCTGAGCTGATTTAGCAGGGAGTGTCGAGAAGCTTATCCTATATATTCTGAAAGTAGACACTTCAGGCTACCTTTCCATGTGCTTATCTCAAAACCGACTTTTTTACAGAAAATCACAATTTCTGAGGGCGGGGGAGCTCTTAAACATTTTAAGGAAATTTTTGTGTAAGCTTCATCCGATAG